>PVJN01039113.1:0-19970 GCA_004026805.1 Lasiurus borealis
TGTAGGGAAATGAGCTCAGCTGAGCCGAGGGCTCGATCCCCCCTCTGCCACTGGGAAAATGTGTGGTAACTATGCATGGCCACTTCCTTGTTTGCCAGGCTGTTGGAAAAGCAGGCAGACATCTTAGGGAGTCAGAAAGGAAAGGGTAGAGGAGTTGGATTTTGATAGTTGACCAACGTAGACACATACCCTTATTAAAAGACCAGAGTCGCCTTTGAACTGCTGGAAGAAGTAGCATACAGTAATAAAGAAAATCCTGACGGTAGCCTGGGTTCAGGAGACCTGGGTCTCGTCTCGGCCCATTACTAATTTCCTCTGTGATCTTGGGAAAGACCCTTGACCTTTCGGGGCCTCAGAGCTCTCCTCTGAAAGCACGGGGCTATTAGCGGGTGATCACCGTGTTCTGATTTATTCCTGACATTTTAAGTGAAAATTTAAGAGAGCTTAGCATACTTTCTTAATTCATGTTGAGAAAACTCCAGCTCTGTTGCCAGAGGTCAGACCCAAATTGAAAACATCACTAAATGGAATTAAGTACACTCTGTACGTGATGCCTTTTTGAACAACCCGTGTCTGATATTTATAGAACACTCCAGTTGCGGAACGTGCACACATATGCCCTGAGCACACACCCAGTAAAAGCGTCCTGGATGTAATACATTTGCAGATGTCAAGTTAAAACAGCTTCTCGGGAATTAGGCCTGACTGTTCCCATGTGCGTGCCGGGTTCTGACAGGTGCCGCCGGGGCTGCCATGTGTGACATGGAGTCCAGCCAAGACGGAAGGGCCACGTGCTCGTTTGTCTCTCTTCTCACTCAGGCCCGAGTTCTAGATGTAAAAGGAAAGCACGTAGAACAATCGAGACCGTCCGTTCTGTGCACGTCACAGTGCCAGCTTGAGGCCTTGCTCGGCAGGAGTGCGATTCTGTCTTGTCTGTGGCCAGATCACTCCGCACAGGGGCCACCTGTGAAAATGAGCTCAATTCATGACTTTCTAAAATAGAAGCTTTGTGAGGTGCGCAAAACCAGAAGGAACCTCCAACCTCCACAGCCACCAGCCGAGCTAGGTTGGGTGGCCAAGCAGGAACGCGTCCAGGCGTGTACGTGTGGCACTGAGGGCCCAGCTCAGGACATGGAACAGGAAGGACCCGTACAGATCGTCCAGTGCAGCAGGACTGAGTATGGTGAGCATTAACCGCGTGGTGCAAACGGAATGAAGTGATTGGCATAAGCCCTTCATATCATGATTAATAAAGACTTGACGCTCCATTCATCATTTTCATTTCCTGGAAGACCTGTTCAAGGCCAGTCAGTACCTGATCGCTGGTCCAGGGCCCCGCCCAAGCACCCTCTGACCTCTTGCTTTCGTTAAGCCTGTTTCCTGCTCCTTTGCTTACAGATCAGCACAGTGGAGGCAGGGATGGGAGTTGGCATTTCTGCTGGCACGCACCCATCCTCCTACCCACGGAGGGGCCTGGCCCGGGAGCCTTCCTCCCGGTGGCTGCTGTGGCCACAGGGAAAGCCTGGGTCTTCTGGAACAGAAAGAGCCCTTCTGAGAGAATAAAGACCTGGCCCTGTACCTTTATGGGAAGGTGAACACTCCCGTGGCCGAACCTCCTGCAAGGATCGGGGTGCAGAGGAAGAAAGGGGGCTGCAGGGAAGCAGCCGGAAGAAAGACGCTGCTCCCAGCCGCGCCGCCCCAGCAGGGAGGCCTGCATGGAGAAAGGGACGAAAAATTCCAGTGACTCCTGTTCCCAGACAGACGGGGCCTGGCGCTTAGTCACGCTAATGGAAAATGGAAGCCAGGAAAGCAGAAGTGTGGCTGCAGGGGTCTAGGGGAGTCATTAATCCAGTCACCTCTGGGGAAGTGTGGTCTGCCGTGTGCCCTGCTGGTCAGGGCTGAGCCGCCAGCAATGCCGTGGCCACTGGGAAAAGAGGGTTGAGGACAGTGACGATCATAGGAATCAAGTGTGTGTTTGCTAGTAATTCATTCTGCAAACATGCGAGAGAGGCATGCACTGTGTACAGAGTGTGTGCAAAGCACTGGGAACCACCACACACGCACAGACACGCATGCATGCATCTGCAGTCACTACCCTCCAGGTGCTAACACTCACCTGTTTTGAAGAGCCCCCTGCAAAGGCTGTGATTGACTGTGGATGGTGGGTGCTGGCGGAGAGGCCACAGATGAACTACTGAGCCCACTGAGTGCAAGTCAGTCGTGGAGCAGGAAGATCTGTGGCTCTTCTAACCCCAAAATCAAAAGGTAGAATGCCAGAAGTTTCCATTATTGATTATTTAGGGATCCGATCGTCCTTAACCTATCAGTTTTCTAGTTTCCAGATAATGACACTTTCCCATTCTTACGTGAAGCAGAAGATTCTGGAATTCACAGCAGGTATTAGGACCATGTTCAGTGGTGTTGTGGACATAGTCGCTCCCTTCACAGAAGCAGAGGTGGGATGAAAGTTCTGTTAAGCACCTCTCTTTCTTAAGCAGCAGTGCCTGCAAAGTGCAGGCGAAGCAATGGAGTCCTGAGGGAAGGAGATGGTGTCTGTTTCTGAGATGAAGGAAGCTGACATGGAGGACGGCAGGATTTGATGTGCAGCGATGGAGGGAGGAGTCTCCTGCCCAAGGGATCAGAGGGCCCTGAGGCCGGGATACACTGAAGAGTGGAGGGAACCTGCTCTGGATCAAACCAGCCAGAACTCCGCCCAGGTCCTTCCACTCTCTAGTAGTAGTTTGTTACCGTAGACGCTAGTAAACAGTCCTGTCTCACAGGGGGATGTGGGTGTTAGATGCAAAAATGATTGTAAAACGCCTGGCATTTTGTTGGTGTTCAATTAACAGTAACTATTGTTATTAAGTGCCATGCTAAGACATGCTATCCTTTTTTTAAATGGAGGCAATAAGGTTTTTCTTAAATTAAGAATTATGTATTGATACAGTGACCTGCCTTGGTGGAGATATGTCAATCACAATAGGTTCTCTTGGAAATATGAAGAAAGGCAGTAAAAACTGAGTTCTCTGGTCACGCCGGTGGAACGCTATCATAGAATGTTTGTCCTGGGCCCTTGCCCCCATTTTTGCCACCTTAGTGCCCTGCGCTTTAAGAATCCACTCTGTTCTCCGGAGCTAGGATTGCCAGTTTTAGGAATTACAAATATCAGATGCCCAGTTGTATTAAATTTCAGATAAGCAACCAACAATCTACAATAATAAAAGGATAATATGCAAATCGACCGAATGACTGAGCAGCAGAACAACTGTCTGGACATCCTTCTGGTTGACCTTCCGGATGAAGCCGGGGCTGCAGCTGCCATGGCTGTGAGGGAGGGATCGAGGCAGGGCTGCGAAGGCCTCCTCTTGCACGAATTTCGTGCACTGGGCCTCTAGTTTAGTATAAGCATTTCCCGTGCAGTGTTTAGGACATACTTATACTGAAACATTAGTTGTTTATCTGACGTGTAAGATGGCATCTGGCACGGAGAGCAGTTCAAGAATTAGCTGGACAGTCTGTCTGATGGAGAAGGGAGACTCATTCATTGCCTAGCTTCTCTCCTAGGTATGAAGGCCTCAAGGCAGACTCTGACAGTGCCTTCAGCGACATTAAATGCGGCGGAGACCCGTCCATGTGTGTGTTGGGCAGGGAGGGAGGCGTTGGATGTTTCTTACCCGTGGTCATGTATTCCTGGCCCTCTTTTCTTCAGAGCATTCAGACAGGTGGCAGGATGGAGCCATGCTTTGGGGTCTGATGACTTGTGTCATGGAATAAGAGCAAGGCCTCTCTCATAGAGTTTCTTCAACTGTCCCTTGTGGTGCGAGTGACTTGCGACGGCCACAGCAGGCATGAAGGTAGCTGACCCAATGCTCTCTGCTCTGTGAGGCTGAGGGTCACAGTACTGGAGCCAGAAGTACAGTCCCGCAGCCTCACTTTGAAATGGAAACAAAGACCCAGAGAAGAGATGTCTGTGCCCAAGTTCACACAGCGATTAAGAATTTGAGTCTGAACTTGAGTCTGGGTTCTTCAGGAATAATTGAGCGTGTCTGAGAATCCCAGCACACTTGTTGGGGTGATTGTGAACCTTTCCTCTGGATTACGCGGTAGCCATGGTTTCCACATCTCCACTTGCCTGCGTGCCCTCTGCACTGCCACGTGCAGCTCTGAGCTTGACTCATCCTCCCCTGCAGGCAGGGCTGGTTAAGCCCCCGAGGGCACAATCACTGCAGTGGGGAGTTCCAGCACTTTCTAAGCAGCTTGTCCTGGCCCTCCCCGTAGTGCTTCCTTGTTGATCTCTGTCCCCCTCCACCCCCGACCCAGTGTTCTGTGGTTGAGGTGGAAAAATCCATCCCGGAGCAGATGGCTTTTAATCTCCATTTCAGAGGCAGAATTGGCCACGTAACATGAGGTGCAAATGAAAACAGAGCAGGGTGTAAGTCTGAGCAGAATAGCGCCCTTGGGCTTAAGAGTGACTTTGACCTATTCCTCCCAGACCGGAATGTTTATTCTTGGGGGACTCGCTTTATTAGTGGGATCACTAGCGAAGAGGCATCAGCCCCAAGACCAGCTTTACCTGCACGCTCTGCAGGCAACCTGCTGTGCCGGCAGCACCAGCCACGTGGGAGCCCGGAGCAGCGATCATGGGATCTTCCACTCTTTTATTTTCCTGTTCTTGCCACAACCTGTCATGAGACCAAGAAAACTTGTTTTGAAAACGCTTGACAGCCAAAACAACCTGTTCTCAGCCCTGGCTGAGAGCGCGCGTCCTCTCTGACCACTCACGCACGGCCCGGTGTTTGGCTGGCTGCTGACCGGAAAGAATGAGTTTGCTGTTTCTTCTCACATTGTTCACGGGCAGGTGCCAGTGCGTTCAGGCCCTCGCTTCCCTTTTCCCAGTCCCCACAGGACATGGTAAGACGGCCTGGGCTGACTGATGAACGCGTCAGCAACACATACTGAGGAGAATGTAACCGATGGCTACATTCTGTGGGTGTCTTTCCCGATCCTGTGGGGTTTTAACCTCAGGTTTCCCACTTGCATTGAGCCCATGGCCGGGCTGACGTTCCGCACTGAGGCTCCAGCCCCCCGCAGCCTCTATGCTCCCCCTGCCCAGCATGCAGGGATTGGTCTCAGATGGTCTTGGCTGCATCCGGAAGTGAAGGGATCACTTCCCTCCTCTGCCAATAGAGGGTTGGGCAAGATAGAATTGGCGAACAGTGGCCTAAGGACACATATAGCCAGCTGCCTGTTTTTATAAATAAAGTTTTATTGGAGCCCGGCCCCCCATTCTCTTACTTATGGAGCATGGCTGCTATCACTACGAGGAAGAATTACAGAGGCAGTATATGCCCTTCTCAAAATCACTCTGACTATAAGCTGAAAACGTCTACGGTCTGTTCCTTTAGGGAAAGTTTGCTGATCCCTGGATTAGATCATCTTTAGGGTTTTCAAAGCCAGCTTTCTGTGACTTTGAACTTGGGGCAGTTCTTTTACCACCAGAGCTCCCGGAGTGACTAAGGGGCCAGAGAAAAGGGCCCTCTCTTCCTCATGGTAGTTACAATCCAGGGCTGCTTTCAGGTTGCCAGCGTCCACGAAGGGCGGGGGCTATTTCGCTGTGTGTCTGTATTTGTTTATTGGCCTGATGACGGTATCCATGGTGTCCGCCAGTGCTGAAGAAAGGCACCCAGCTGTGGAGATCTGACTGCAGTCAGTGGCATGGTTCGGGGTGGGACATTGTATCTGCGTGGAAGAGAGCGCTCTTGTCTGCTTGATGCCCGTGACAGGAAATGCCGCCTTGAGAACTGGTATGGCTGCCCGGACCCACCGCACCCTGTCTGTGTGTGCCTCCGTCTCCAGGTCTGAGCAGTGGGATAGGGCAGGAATAGTTCTCGGTGGCAGAGCAGGAGGGTGGCTGTGATGAGAAAAGCAAGAATGGTCCCGACTGGCGTGGCTCAGTGGTTGAGCATCAACCTATGAACTGGAAGATCATGGTTCGGTTCCCGGTCAGGACATGTGTGTGGGTTGCGGGCTCGATCCCCAGAGTGGGGCATGCAGGAGGCAGCTGATCAATGATTCGCTTTCATCATTGATGTTTCTATCTCTCCCTCTCCCTTCCTCTCTGAAATCAGTTAAAATATATTTTAAAAAGAAATGCAAGAATAAGTCCCAAAGATGCCTTAAAAATGCAGAGACTGGGAAAGAACTAATTTTTCTAATCTCCTCATTTATAAAATTTGCATCCCAGCCACAGGCATCCCAGACCACATTGCAGATGCATTAGAGCAGCGGTTCTCAACCTGTGGGTCGTGACCCCTTTGGGGGTCAAACGACCCTTTTACAGGGGTCGCCTAAGACCATCGGAAAATGCAGATATTTACATCACGATGCATCACAGTAGCAACATTTCATGGTTGAGGGTCACCACCACATGAGGAACTGTATGCAAGGGTCGCGGCCTTAGGAAGGTTGAGAACCGCTGCATTAGAGGAAGCTGGAGTGCAGACTTGAGCGGTCCTCTTCTCAGGGCCCCTTGGCCTATAACGAACGTTTGTGCCAACTAGTGAAAGGCGCCCCCGTGGGGGGTGCTGAGTCCCACTAATATCTTGGGGTACGAAAACCCTGTCTCTTTCTCGGGGCAGCAGCTGCACCCCCAAATGCAGCAGCTACTCCCAACCCCTGGTATCCCCGAAGTCTGTGGGTCCTCTCACTGGCCTTGCTGGCCACCAACAGGTTAACGCTGCTCGGCCTTGGGTTTGGAGGCGACCACTGCCGGGGCTGTCCCCCAGCGGGAGGCTGGCTCAGCGTCTCGGGCTGGAAGGCGGTGCCATGGCCGGGATCTCAGAGTCTTGCTGTCTCCCAGCAGGCACCGTGGGCCCTGATCTAGCGTAGGGCCTGGCTCTCCTCTGCCAACTTCTGACCTCAAGCTGGCTCAGCTTAAGGAGTGCACATGATTTTCCACGCGGTTCTATCTCAGAGGTGACATGCTAGCGGCACAGTGAGCCGTGTTTTAGGGCCGGAACAGACCAGCTCCCGGTGGCGGGCTGACCTCACTCCCGGGGCATTGGGTTCCCCGCGGCCGGCGTGTGCAGTGACGACATTCTGCCGGGACACCCGCTGGGCGGGCTGTGCTGTCAGAGCGGCTTTGAGAAGGCTGTTAGGAGCCCTCCGGGGTGAGACGCTTTGTGGTCGGATCCGGTTTCCACCTCTCACATCACACTGGGAACCGCACCGGGGCCAGCCATGTGGGCACATGGTGAAAGACTCTAAACCAGCCCTTTTCATTCTGCATCTCTCAGCGGTTCCCAGCACTTCAGAGGCTGGAGGATGGGGAAGAAAGAGGCTGGAGCCCATGGCAGCCACGGAGTCAGTACTGCTCCCCGTCCCCTTTCTCGGTCCCGAGAGGCCACTGGAACAAGAAGGAATGCAGTTTGCCATGGCTCTGAGCCCCTAAGATTTATGTGCAGAGCGTCGTGCGAAGAAGCAGTGAGAGTCCTGTGGACAAAAGCACTTCTCACTCTACCCTAAAAGAGAGGAGCGGGAGGTGGAGGGTGGGGTGTGGGCATCGGTGGAGTCCACATGGGGATTAGCCCTGAACGCTGGCGGGGCACCAGGGCCCAGGCCTGAGGGAAAGAAAGCTCCCCGTTAGCATATGTTTTCCGTTTTGAAAACTTACCACTCTAAGCCACCAGACTCATAACGTGCCCCTCGCTTGTAGCTACAGATGCTGCGGCCAGACAGGGGGTCGGGAGCGGGACTCAGCAGGGCCCTTCTAGTAGAACATGGGTGCTTCATAGCCCTTCTAGTGGAATGTGGGGGCCCCAGGATCCTTCTAGTGGAATGTGGGGACCCCAGATCCAAGCCCTTTCTGCTCCAAGCCTGTGGCCACAGAAGGCATAGAAGACCCTCCAGGGCAGACGTGTGCTGTCACTGGGCACTAGCTCATATCCAGACCCCCCTCTGCCTTTACCACGTGCCTCTTTCATAGACAGGATTGTTGCTTGCATTAAAACGAGGTAATTTTTAAAGCATGTTATGAAATATCAAGTATGAAGTTAATTCATTTACTCATTCAACAACTACGGGACGCTCACTAGGTACAAGCACTAGGTCAGGCCGGGATCCCAGTGTCCCAGGCCCCGCTCGGAAACAGGAGCTAGTCCACAGATGTGTGCTGAGTTCATGTGACGTGGGAGTTCCTCGGGTGAGCTGATGTAGCTGAGTTGGGAGTGGATGGTGGGAGGAAAGGAAACCGAATGTGGTTTGAGTTTTTACCATGTGCCTGGCCTATTGCCTCACAATACCCGTGAGTCCTCTGGCTCCGTTGGAGAGAAAGACACGGAGACTCAGGGAGCAGCTTTCCAAGACACACGGGTAGTAAGTGGAATTCGGTTCCTTGGACTCCAAAACCATGCTCTTCCCTCGGAACTGGGTGGCAATGGTTGCAGGGCGTTCTCCTTGCCACAGGATGACACCGGCAGGCTCCCTCTCTACTCCATTTCTCTCCCCGCAGGGATCTCCCAGATCAATGACCCAGACCAAATCTAAGCCAAAAACCATCACTCCTGATTCTAGCCCAGAAAGCAGGAATCACGTGAAATCAGAGCAGAATAAGGCTCCATCGCCACAAGCGAGACCCCATGCTCCCGGGGCGCAAGGTTTAGGAAGACACTGGCCTCCCGTGCACACTGGGACTCCCTTCCGGGGTCAGCCACCGGAGAAAAGCCTCACCGAACCCAGGACTCCTGGCAGAGGGAGGGCGGGGGCTTTCAGAGGCACAAAGCCACTAGCGAGGACCCAGACTCATTCAAGGAGGCGTTGGTTTCCTCGGGAGACCTGGCCATTTGAAATAAAATTATGAAGGATTTCATTTGTCCTCTGGCCTGCCCCAATCCTGGGGCCTCCGTGGCCTCTCGCTCCTTGGAGAAGATCATGGCGCTCTGTCCTCGTGTTGGTTCTCGGCACAGCATCAGTGCATCATCCCTCTGAGGTTTAGCACCGAGAAATTATCCTAATAAAGGGAACAAAAAGGAAAAAGGAGTTATGTCTGGCTTAGCCTCCAAAACTGGCCCCTGCAACCCGTCACTGCCTGGACTTAAGAATAGATTTAGGAAAGAAGGGTCAGTTATTCATTTAGTCAGTCAGTCAGCAGGAAATTAGCGGATTGCTGTGTTGCTGAGGTGCAGCCCCCAGCGAGGAACACAGAAGCCTCTGGAAACTACTGAACTACATTCACCGCTGCGCCCCAGGGACCCAGAGCAGCAGCGCTCGGCGAGCACCTGCCTGTGGCTCTGACGGCAGCCTGGCCGTGGAGCCCAGAGCACATGATGGAGGCCCCCCCACATTCAGTTCACAAAGCCCCACTGCACCTCCGCCCAAGGCTGATGGCAGAACTCAATCCCGTGTCTACAAGAGAAACCCACCAGCACCCCCGGCAATTTAGGCAGGATGGTTTGTTCTAGAAGGCAAAGGAAGGCCCATGGGTGGGGGTTTCCGGGGAACAGGGTTCAGTTCAGGAGAAGGAAGAACTTGATAACCTAGAAACGCCTGGAAGTAACGAGCTGTCCCTTCCAAAGCTTCCTCAGCAGAGGCCAGAGGTCGCCCCTCAGCAGTGCTGTTGGGGCAAGTCCTGTCCCGGACAAGGTCCTGCGATCTCTTCCCTCTGTGAGGGTCTCCCATTCGTACGAAACGAGTGGCTCAGCAGTCACCTGTGGAGCTTCAAGGCAGGACAGAGGACTGGGCTGGGGTTGGCAGACTCACGCCAGGCCTTGAGGGTGGGGAGGTGCTGGGTAGGTAGGGAGCCCCCCGACATATTGCATGGTTCAGGAAAGTACCCCTTACCTGCAAAGTGCAGGGACTCCTACTTCGCTGGTTCCCAGAGTTGCAAAAGGGAATTAATTACTGTTTGTGATGCACTTTAAGATCCCCCGATGAAAGGCCTTGTATAAATGCAAATTATTATTATTGTCATTAAAGGTGCTAGACGTCTGGCCTGCTGGTTAATGCCCCGGTTTGGCTCTGAGCAGAAAGGAAAGTGAACCCCAGGCAGAAAGTTGCTCAGAGCAATGGTGGTAAGAAGGAGCTGGCCAGGAGGGCTGGCCATGACTGGAAGCGAACCGCCGACTCCTGCTCTGGGAGGGTGTGTGTCCTCTGAGGGCGGGGCCCTGCTCGGGTCCATTCCTTGGCCCTGCAGGAGCCACTTCTGTGCCGGCACAGGAGCTGAGCATGAGTGAGTGAGCGAGTGGTTGTCGCTGGTCTGAAGGGTGGAAGGAAAATGGCCAGGATGGGTGTTGGCCATCCTTCCTTGGGGTCTTATCTGGAGACAAAGGGGAGATGGAACAAAACCTCACACACATGCAATGTCTTTGACGATGCTTATTAACTCTGAGGGACCGCCTTTAGCAGAGCACAGCGAAGAGGTCACTTATTAATTGCTGCTTCCACTTAGGAAGCCTCTCTGGCTAAAGGGGTTGGATGGCTACCAGAACAATAATAATGGAGAAGAGTGGAGTGGACCTGGCAGTGACCTAGGAAGCCTTCCCTCTGGGCCACAGGTCACATGGGGTAACAGTGAGCCGGAAGCACAAGTCAGGCCTCCGCAGATCTCTGCCAGAGCTCATTGCTGTGGGGTGACAATACCTGCCATCTTAAAGCGCTTTACCGATGTAGTAGTGCCCAGCAACCTGGGGAGCTGTGGGATGCCACGTGACTCCACGTTAAGGGACGCCTCCTGGGCCAGCGTTTGGAGGGCACTCATGGTGCCTTCGTGTGCGCCTGGCGAATGGCGCTGCCCGTCCTGCTCTTTCTCCCCCCTCCCGCCCCCGGAGGCCTCATTCTCCCACATGCCTCCGTGCGAGAGAGGGGGAGCCAGGTCATCCCTTAAGCCCATTGTTAGCACAGTCGTCACTTACTGAAAAGCCACCCAACACAGGTTCCGAGAGAGGACTCAAGACACCCGTCACCACCGACAGGCAAACCTGCAAGAGGGAGGACCCCTAGACGGACGGTAAGAGCAAATGTGGGTGTAACAGGAGCTGGCCGTAACCAGCTCTCCAAGTTCTCTCCCAGGCTGGTTAATTCCAGCTTTAATGCAGGAAACTAAAACCAACTGTTTGGGGGAGAGGATCGCCAAATAAAAACAAACTAGATGCCACCTGTGCCCCTCCTTCCTTGTGCGGATGCGCAAGAGGCAATGGGTTCAGTGCGGACCCCGCTCACCCCCTGCTCTGTGCAGGAGATCCTGGCCGGAAGCGTTCAAGTCCAGCAGCGCTGGGCCACGATAGCACTGCCACCACCAGGCGTGCGATCCTCGCCGAGCTCCTCAGTCTCTGTTCGTAGATTGCCCGTTGCAAAAAGAGAGCCAGTGACACCTCACGGGTGGCAGCAACATTGGGCAAATAGTAGGCACTTTCTGTCCTTTACGCTTCCAGCATCCAGCCCGTTACCACGATCCACAGGAAGACGCTTATTTCCTACCCTAGTCCAGTATACAGAACAGAAACAAACGTTTCACACAAAAATATTTCTCCTTGCCACGTGTGATGCACTCTGCTTCACAAATTTAACTTTATTTCAATGCTGTTCAGGACCCACCAAATCGATTTCACAGCACTCGAGGGTTACGCACGTGGTTTCCACAGGCCTAGTTGATACCTGGTGTGGATAATCACCTTCCCACAGTGGATGTATGAGCCTCCTTTTTTTTCCGTCCTTCCTTTCTGACCTCTGTCTCTGTACCTAGCAAACGGGCCCTCCACCTGCCCAAGTCCTGCCCTCCTGCCAGCCTGCCATGAAACATTGCCCAGCCAGCCCCCCCACACCTCCCCCCTCAGGGTCGGGACACCAGCAGGGAGGGCAGCCTCTGGCAGTTTCTTTATCTGGAGCTGCTGCTTTTCCGCCTGTAAGCCGGGAGCCAGGCATCTGGAGAGATTGTTTGAGCTGCCAGCAGAGGGGTTACAGTGAAAAGAAGAGGGACCATGCCATCGTGTGCCCCTCCCCTACATCTCCAGGGGTATCTGTGAGCACCCAGCTAGGAGGGCAAGTACCCAGGGTGCTGGAATGACCGAACGCTGTGCCCAGAAGACAGAGGTGGCGTGGCGCCCGAGGCGCTGCGGGCAGCGTGAGCTGCAGCCCCGGATGCTGAGGGTCCAGGGCAGAAACCAAGGGACAGCAGCAAACAACACAGAAGCCAGGGAGACTCTCAGGGGAGGAGAGGTGGTTTCGTGCCCCAGAGATGGTCTCCGAAGTGCTCCATCAGCCCAGGGGGACCTGGCCTTCCGTGGAGGCTGAGCAGAGGCCTGGGGGCGCCGCCCACCAGAGTGACCTGGGGCCTGGACCCCACAGTGGCCGGGATCCACGCTCCACATGGTCAGCTCTGCGGGGAACCTAGCACTTCCTCTTTGAGTCCATCCCTTGGTTTTTCCCGTTGCTGACTAAGATGGCGAGGGGTAATTTGTGATCTTGGCCGTGACTCACTGTCACTGGTCCGGCGGCAGCTTCCCCCTCACCGTCCAGCACAGGTGGCCTGCGGAGGAGCCCTCCTCCCGGCGGGCCTGTGCAGTGACCCCGCATCTTGCCCGGGCATCTGCGTGGCGTCAGCAGGAACCTAGGCTGAGCTCCTGCTCGTGCAGCGCTGGGCAGACGGAGCAGAGGACCTGAGGTGCCCGCCGCCAGCGTACCTGCCACAGAGCACACCGGGAGGCGCAGAGGGGGAGACAAAAGGAGCACAGGCTGCAGCTCTGCCCTGGGTCCCTGGCCCAGGCAGCACCGTGTCCCTTAGTCCCCTGCACCCACTCTCTGGCCTCAGCCAGCCAGGTGCATGTCATCATCTTAGCTGACTCCCCCTGCCCCCCAGGTCCAGCCTTTCTCCGTGGCCACATTGTCACCCTCCTCTCAGCTGGTAGGTTCTTGATGAAAACAGCATCCGCCTGAAAGTAAGGAGCCTGGAGGACTGGCTCAGACTGCCTGCTAGCTCTGGGACGTCAGCCCCTGGGACGTTCATTCGTTCATTCTTTCATTCATTCATTCATGCACCAAATTGACATTGCATTAGGGAAGCCCTAAGGAAGATGCGCATGGGACCCTAAGGCCGGAGCAGCCCCACACTCTGCCTCAGGCGCCCTCGCGGGGACTGTGCTAAGGCTGTCACTGTCAGGTGCCATGTTCAGTTTTCCCTTCCCTGCACTGATTGGACAATGTGAACTCTGAGTTTTCTTTTCTTTTTTTACAAGTTTCTATAATTCTAAGTTCGTCTTTAAATGAGCCTAATGTTTACGTTCGTTTGAGCAATAGTTATTGAGTGGCTGTGTGTTGGGCAGTATTCGTGAAACTGGGGTGCAGATGGATGGATGTCTAGATGGATGGATGTGACAGTGTTGCCATCACGGAGCCTCCCCTGGGGGTGGGAGGATGGCTGGGGTGGCTGACCTGCACAGAGAGGGAGCCCAGAGCAAGGAGCTGCCCTGTGGGTGGGGGAGGCTCAGGATCCTGGGAGGACTCCCCTGCCCTCGCTCTCCCTTGGCCGGCTGGCCCTCTCTGCCCCCCTCTCCTGCTCTCTCACTGCACCGGGGGTCCCTGGGAGCGAGGCCTGGCCCCGCAGCTGAGAAAGTGGGCGCACGCGGCTGTATCCCCAGGCCCTGGCCAGGCTCGGGGGACTCCATGAAGCGCCTCAGGAGAGAGAACTACTAGGTAATTGGGCCAGTTTAGAGAAGCATTTAAAAATACCCTGTGATTTGGAGGGAGCCAGATTTCATCCCAATTCTTTGATGTCTAGATGGGATCCCAGTGGCTGTCTATGGCCGTCCTCCTAGATAGCTTTGACTTCATTCAGCACGCATTGAGACGTGGCCGGTGAGGAGACCGAGCTGCATAAGACGCCGTCTAGCCACCGGTCTGTACGTCGCAGATCAGAGGTGGGGGCCACATGCCTGGAACCAGCAGAGGGGAGGTCGGTTCCAGCTCAGACCCGGGCGCCGCCGGACCTGGAGCTTGGGGTCTTTTCCCCTCAGTATGAGACCAAGCCTTTGCGTCGCGTGTTCACGTTCCTGATATGAAAGTCTGGACCCCTGAACAGGAACCAGGCCACTCAGGGGCTGGCATGTTTAGGAGACCGTGGGCGTGAACTCATTACAAGCCCTCGTTTGTTCCTGAAGCCCACACTAGTGTGCCAGGCTGGCATCGCCCGGGGCACGGCTGCAACATAAGCGCCCATTGCGCCAGGCACTGGCTCCCCAGAAGTGGTGGGTCCGGGGGACTTTCGGAGGGCTTGGGGTGAAGGGCACTGAAGCAGAACCGGTCTCTCTGTGGAGACCTATTATAAGGATGACCCCCTTTGACACGGGAGAGGAACCCCAAGTGAGTCAGGATTTGCAGTGGCCGTCCATGACAATGAGGACTAGACCACGAGGCGTGATTAGCGGGATTGCCATTCGCTATTTACAGGGCTGCTTTGATCTGCAGACCACAGTCAGTCCTCGTATGACTGATTGGAAACATGTGCCAGTTAAGTCACCGCTGCGGAGAAAACTGGAAAAAGAGACGAGCCGGGGATGTTGGGAACTTGCCTCTGTTTGCCAAAACGAATTCTGACCGGATTGGTCCGTTCTCGGTTTCCTGACAATGAGGGTCGTGTCCCCGAACCAGGCCTCCCGCCCGCCTCGCCACCGCGTTGGCCTGACTCTGGCCAGCTTCATCCGGCTCGTCTGTGATTGTCCAGAGGAAAGTATTTCCAGAGAGTCTGCTTCTGGTCCTGTTTGGGAAGAAGGCAGTTGTGTAGGCCCTTGCAGAAAAACAGGTCCTACGCGAGCAAGGCTAAAGCCGGCAAAACCACAGGCCCTCCACACGGCCTCGCTCCTGTGAGATGTGCTGGGGGCCCTGGGGTCGGAGTGGCACCGGGAGGCATCTGAGCGAACCTGCTGAGCTTGTTTGCCACTGGCAGAGGGGACTGGTGTGAGCGGCAGCCGTGCCCGCGCAGCCGCTCCTTCCCGTCCCAGAGTCACCTTCTGGGGCTCTAGAGCCTGTTCATATTTTCACTTCCTGAAAGCTGCACTGATTCAGATCTCCACATGTTGACTTCATGGACTTTTGTTCCTCTGAAAAAGTTCATTTAATAAAAACTAACTCCAGTGGGGAAATCCCTGCTGCTGAGACCTCGTTGAACTGAGATTCCTACTGCCTTCCCCAAGGCTCTGAGGATGCTCCTGCGGCTTTAGGGGTCTGGAGCGCCTTCCCCTGACACAGGGACCATGGAACTTCTCCTGCATGTTTCCCTATAACTCACTCCGGCTTCCTCGCTGCCGCCGCCTCATGGGAGGGCAGCGGGCTGGCCCAGGCCTTCCGTCCCTCACAGGACTCCCTGGTCCCACCGCCTTCTGCTCAGGGCTCTCAGGGTCCATCGCTAACCCCGCCCCGTTTGTGCAAAAGTATCCCAGGTGATGGCGATTACTACCACCCCACCTCGCCACCTCCCCCACGGTCACCACTTATGACACATTGGACCCTGGGCTTGGCTGGTGCCCTCATTTAACAGATGAAGAATCAAGACACGGAAGGTCAAGTGGCGTATACAAGGTCACATGGTATCTCAGAGCCATACTGGATGGCACTTCGAGAACAGCAAGCACAAATCTCTTTACCGCGGAAGAAAGTGAGTCCCAGTTTCCAGTAACCAACAAGCCGGGGTGAGGACTAGAACCCACGTCTTCTGCTTTGTGGTTCAGCGCTTTTTCCACTTCCCCACGGGCTCCCCTTTATGATACATACTATCCTGACCAGAAGATGGTCCATTGGAGGCCAGCTTTCATGCCCCCACCGTGAGCAGTCAGAGCCCCATGATTCGTAAATGCCCTCCAACCCACAGCATCACATCTCCCCAGCCAAGCCTTTGACCAGCGCCCTTCCTAGGGGCACCCAGCAGGGTGGCAGAGGCCTACAGGGCCTGCAGGTGCCTCCACTGCAGGGCCAACCCCGAGATGTCACGCGTGTCCCTAGCAGCTCTGCGCTGGATTTGAGATGCACAGTGTCCTAGCGACTTTGCTGGCTGTTCACCTGACGGCTCAGTATGACAGTGAACATTGATCCCCGACACTGCGGGGAAACGACGAACTGAGGGCAGTGACCCTGGGACCTCTCCGCACAGGGTCTGACTGTCCCCACAGACTCGCAGCCTCTTCTTCCCAGACCCAGCTCGGTCCCGTGGTAACAGTTGGCATCTATGGATCACCTGTTATGACAGGCACCAGGCCAAGTCTCACTCCTCGTGAGCATTGACCCTTAAGCTGGGGATTATTCCTCTCCTTCGGAGGTGATAAAACTAAGAAGGGGTCTCTTGCCCAAGAGTTCTGCCAGTCAGGAGCAGGCTCCAGCCCACACGCACTGCCCATCCCTCACAGCCTGCCAGCTGCAGGGCCCCAGAGGTCACCGGGCTCAGCTCCCTGCTTTCTAGATGAGACCAGGGAAGAGGTTTAACCCTGGATCCAAGAGGCAGAAGAGTAGACCCTCTGAGCATCCCTGCTCCCCAGGGTCTTTCTGCACAGCCCCTGCTGTGCCTGCCAGCTGAGACCTGAGCCAGGAGCAAGACCTGCTCCAGGTCAGTGAGAACCTTCCCTTGTTCTCCTCGCCTCAGACCCTGGCATGGCACCGAGTTCTGGTTTCGTAAAAGCGGGTGCGAAGGGCCGGGGATAAACCAAGGATCGGAACCTTCCCTGGTCCTAAGGCATGCTGGGCTCCAGCTCATCTAAAATTAACTCCAGCGCGAGGAGAGCGGGAGCCGGCTGCCGCGGGTCCTTCCTGTCCGCAGTCTGAGCGGGTCAGTGGGGAGGCGAGCCTGCCTCCGACCCTGGAGCACTTCCAGCGCTCGCGTGCCCTTTGTCTCCGGGTCAAGAGGTCTGTAAAGGTGACACACAACGAGTGCTGATGGCAGTGTGTACTCCGGCAGCTCCGTTTTCTCCAGTAAAAACGGAAAGAAAAGAAGACGGCCCTTGAAAAGGTCTCTCTGTGGCTGGGAGCCGTGGCCATTTTCCTCCCTCACCGACTTCATGAGGCACCGAGCGCCGGCCTCTGGGGCATCTGGCGGTCAGTGCCTGTGCGTGGCCTTCTGCAGGCTTTTCCCTCCGGCGCGCAGGAGGGCCGGTGGGAAAGCCCGGGGCAGAACGGCAGCCGAGCGCTGGCGGAAGCAGGAAGGACTTGCTGAACGGCGAGCTGCCTCCTGACCACAGGAGCAGCCCCTGCCCCAGAAGTTCCCCCAGAAAACCAGGCTGCTCCTTCCTCCTCCACGCGTCCCTTGGCCTGTCCCCTCCTCACCAGGCGGCGTCTCCCCTGCTTCATCCCGGCACCCCCCTCCCCCCACTCTCTACCCCTGTGAGGACCAGGAGAGGCATGTGTCGGGGTGGGTAAGCGCCTGGGGTCTGCAGTCTCAGAGAAGGTGACAGTTGGGATGAAGGAGGGGGTGATCTTCCTTTCTCACTAATTGTTGACACAGTTCAAAGGTTGAGAGTGCAGGGCATTGTCTTCTTCAGTATCTGAGTACCAGCATTCGTGTGCATCTGGGTGCCCTCTCTCACCTTCAACAGCATGTAATGGGCACGCCTTACCTGCTTGCAACCGCGGCCCTCAGTAGTCACTTAACGACAGCCACCGAGGCCTGTGGAGTGCGCCGTGGGCAGGGGTGTGGGGCACCGGGAAGGGACGTGCTCTTGGCTTTCTAGGGCTGGCAGGCAGCCCAGCAGGTGAGACGTGCGTGTGCGTGACTGACGCCCTGGGAGAGGCATGGTGTCCGTGTGCAGGGAGAGGACCGGCCGGAGGCCCGGGAGGACTTGCTGGGAGCAGGGCCTTTGGCCTGAGCGTGGAAAAGGCCCCGTGTGCGGGGAGAGCAGTGGCCGAACTGGGGGGCAGAGGTCACACCCAGGACCGTGACGGGCTTCCAGGGCCTGACATACCCAGCCACACGAGGCATCACAGTGGGGAGACTCACCTGCAGCTTTGCTAGGAGAGGACCCTTTGCTTTCTTAGCTTCCCAAAGGGGCAGGGAGAGGGACAAGATCCCCAAAATGTAGTGGAGGTGAAGGGGAGTGTGGTGGAGCAGAGTGGAGATCCCTGAGTGCGCTGCGAGTTTGGGGCGAGAAGATGGTCGGTGGTGACACAGAGGCAAAGGGGCCTGTGTCCAGTGAGAAACCGCTCCTGCAGCTGTTTGTGGAAAGGTAACAAGACCGAGAGCCAGAGGGTGTCAGGGAGGGGACATTTGGGAGGAAGAGGGAGGACCGGCAGGGTGAGTCCACCCCAGGCCCTGGGAGAGGTGGGAGTAGAAGTACAGATGGGCCTGAGCACTTGCAAGTCCCGAAGAGTGGGGAGCATGCTTCGGGAACAAACAGGCTGAATGGCAGAGAGACCGCAGGCCCCGGGACTGGGAGTCTGGGGAGAAATGGGGCTGGAGACGCAGACTGGGCGGGTCTCTGCTGCCGGGGGCGTCCGTGGTGTCTGCAGGCTGAGCCTGGGGCGTGGAGAGCAGGGCAGGATGGAGGAGACCCAGGGAGAGCTGGTGTGGGAGTGGGGAGCTCTGTGGTGCGCATGTCTCCTTGAAAGAGGGAAAGAGGTGGGGGTGGGGGGTCACTGGTTAAGTCCTGCAGAGGCTGCGGAAGTGGCACTGACATTCCAGAGGGCGCTGGTTGACTTGGTCTGGGGACAGGCAGGGCCACCATCACTGCCCTGTGCTGTGGGGGGCCCCGCCCCTGCAGGAGGACCCCGGATTTTTCTGACCCGAGCACCTCTGTTCCCTGAGGCGCTCCGGGAACTGCATGGCGTGGGCCAGAACTGCTCCCGGATAAAGTGACTGATGCTCCCTGGGAGGTGCGTGAGGCCTCTGCAGTGCTGGTGGCGAGTGTGCTGGTGGCCCTTCCCAGTCACGCTGCCGTCCCGGGAGAGCCACTTCCGGGGAAGTACGGCATGACTCCTGCTCTCTTGCATGGGGTGCCCCCCCCCACCCCACCCCCGTCTAGCTTCCTCTCCCTCCATTCATTGTGTTTGGTTCCCAGCTCGCAGCCAGGCATCCCCTGTGTCTTCCCCAGGCATCCCTGTAATGCCTGCTCCCCTCCCCTGCACTGCTCACCCAGCCGTGCCCCTCCTGGCAGGAGGCTTTGACAGGGAGGGAGAGTCCTCTTGATGCCCAGCCGGGCTTTCTTTCCAGGAGACCAAGTTACATGTATGGCGGGAAGTAAATGGAGGCCAGGCATTACTTGGAAATCCTTTAATTAGACCCTCTGTGTCTGCATGAAGTCAGAGGTCCAACTGAGGGAAAAGCGCAGCCCTCTCTCTGCCTCACATGACGGGAACGGTGGGTGGCCGGCGTGGTCAGTCTCTGGCTGGTCGCTCGGACAGGCTCTGGCCTTGGGCCTGGGAAGGAGCAGACGGACTCGAGTTCTGATGTCTCAGGAAGGTCTGTGCACAGGCCCTTTCAGGACCCGGGCAGACAGCACATAGTGCAGTGCATGCACCTCCCCGGCAAAAGCCAGAGGCTGTGCATCAGGAAAGAAAACCCAGCCCGATGCCTGGACCACAGCAAGCGGCTACTCAAGAGTTGCACTCCTCCGCGTTGTCCGTGCTGACCAGTTTTCTCTCTCCTCCCGCCTCCCCCATCAGGGCTTATTTCAGAACCTTCGTGCCTCAGTTCCAGGAGGCAGCGTTTGCCAACGGAAAGCTCTAGGAAACACCAGTCCGGAGCAGTGGCCAGCCAGACTGCTCTGTCCACACGCGTGTCAGCGCACAGGCCGCTGCCTGGAAGCCACTCGGACCGTCTTTGCGGCAGCCTTTCCACCCCACGCAGCAGCTTCGCGAGCCCGCCAGGAGCCCACGCTGGGCTGGCTGCGCCGACCGCCTCGAGCCCTGCCTGGGTTCTCCCTCTGTCTCCTTCAGTGTCGAAGAAATAAAGTCACAAAAGCCATGATGCAGTGTTTTTCCAGGGAAAGTAAGGCATCATAAACGCA
>PVJN01039114.1:0-19969 GCA_004026805.1 Lasiurus borealis
TCCATGTTCCTGATGGAGTAGGGGGAGGGGGAAGGGTGTAATGGGGGACACAACTCTTCAATCTGGGAAGAGAGGGACACTTTTTTAAGCCAATGAAGGATATCCCTGAAGAGCCTACAGCCAACCTGAACGTCAGATATTGGATGTGTTTTTCCTGGCACTGGAGACAAGACTTTATTTTTTTAAGTAGTCAACTATCGTCTATAGTTCTTTAAGAAACAGTTTTTATCCATTTCTACAGAGAGAAAGGGAGAGGGAGAGAGAAACACTGGGGATTGAGCCTGCAACCCAGGCATGTGCCCTGACTGGAAATCGAAATGGTGACCTCCTGGTACATGGGAGGGTGCTCTACCACTGAACCACACTGGCCAGGCCTGTTCTTACCCCTTTTGGTCAACACTGCACTACATATTTCAGCCAGTGCTCCAACGAAAGAGATACACTCGTGGAAGGCATACAATTCCAAAGAAATAGTATCTTTACTCACAGATGGCATGACTGTTTACATAGAAAAATCCTGAGGTATTTTAAGACACACACACATACCTACTTAAATTCATGTCAATTTAGCACGGCTGCCGAAATACAAATAGGCATACAGAAATCGTATAGCTCACCCCCAAACTCCAGGTTCCTGGAAGAATCCCTGCCTGGTACCCCATTCCCACCACGTACTCTATAGACCAGCGGTTCTCAACCTGTGGGTCACGACCCCTTTGGGGGTCGAACGACCCTTTCACAGGGGTCGCCTAAGACCATCGGAAAATGCAGATATTTACATCACGATGCATAACAGTAGCAAAATGTCATGGTTGGGGGTCACCACCCCATGAGGAACTGTATGCAAGGGTCGCGGCCTTAGGAAGGTTGAGAACCACTGCTATAGACTCTAGAGATAGCTGGTGTCAGATGGTCCCCAGTGTCGCACGCTTGCCTCTTTCCCTCCATTCCTGCGTATCCCCCGCAGACACTGAAGGAGCACTAAGTGACCAATAGCATCGGCTGAAGGGAACAAAGCGGGACTCCGGAGACCCTCCAGGAAAGGCATGGCGGCTCTGCCGGGTTCTGTGGTCACTCCCTGTGGAGGAGGCCAGTGAGGACAGCCCAGCAGCCCCCTGCAGAGGCTGCCATGGCGGTGTGATCGGCACCGAGCTGCTAACCAGGCGAGTGAGCCGATTTGCAGGGGAATTGTCCAGTCCTGGGCAAGGTGACTGTAGCCCTATTTGATTTTTTTAAAAATATATTTTATTGATTTTTTACTGAGAGGAAGGGAGAGAGAGAAAGTTAGAAACATTGATGAGAGAGAGATATTTATCAGCCGCTTCCTGCAAGCTCCCCACTGGGGATGTGCCCGAAACCAGGACACATGCCCTTGATGGGAATCGAACCTGGGACCTTTCAGTCTGCAGGCTGACGCTCTATCCACTGAGCCAAACCGGTTTTGGCCCTATTTGATTTTTTACTGCGACCTTAGGTGAGATCCCGAGTTGGGGTTTCCCATTTCATTGGCTCCAAATTCTCAACAGAGAGCAACTACGAGCGATAATAAACGGTTACTGTTATTGCAAGGCGCTCAATGGTTGCGTGATTTCTTGTACAGCGACTGATAATAGACATAGTCATTGGAAAGTAAAACTGAAGGTGGAATTGACAACACTAACAAAATATTTGAGGACCATATCTATTTTTTAAAGACATACACCAGGCCTCTCTACTGAAAATTACAATATGCTGTTGAGAAAAAGTTAAAAGATTTACTATGTTCAGGGAACTGGAAGATTCAAGACTAAGATGTCATTTGTCTCCCAACTGTTCTACAGATTAAATATATTTCTAATTAAACCTCAACAGGCTTATTGGCACTAATGGATAAAAGGATTCTAAAATCCACCTGCACATTCACGACACTTGGACCAGATACCACCACCTTGACAGAGAGGCGGAGGAGGTGCCGTGCCTGACGTTAAGACGCATGAAAGCATCAGTACTGACATCGGGCGGCTGTACTGCGAGGACAGACGAATAAACGGACGGAACAGAATGGAGATTCCACCAATAAACTCCCACCTCTAGGTGCCAAGCAAGTGGATGGGGACAGGAAGGTATTCAAGAAACAGTGTGCGGAGACGTTTCTAGGAAGGCTTTTCCAAACCAGGGTTGGAGCAGGAGGTGCCAGTATGGAAAAGTGGGCGACCTCAGACCTTACCCCGGACCCGCCACGAAAATTACTCTGAGAGGGATCACATCCCTCAGCGCAAAAGCTGGAGCTAGCCAACTTCTAGAAGAAGCATAAAAAAAAAATCTTCATATCCTGGATGAACATTTCTTAGCTAGGACTCAAACATCACTAATCATAAAAGAAAAAAATAAAGACAAGCAAAATTACCACATGTTAGTAAACTGACAACACCACCATCAAAAACGTCACCGGCTGGGGAAAATATTTACAGAGGACTCTTAACCAGGATATACTAAGAACTTGTCCGGTTCAACAATAAAACAACAAAGACCCCGATAAGGAAATGGACAAATAACCGCAAAAGCAAATACGCCCTTAGCCAACAAGTGTAGGTGCAACACTCGGTTTGTGATCAGAGAACGCCCATCGGTGCCGCCCGCCACGCACAGACAGACCTCCTCGGGCTACAATGGGAAACACCGGTAAGGACGCGCAGAGCATGCTGGAACTCTCCGGTATCGCCCATGGGAATGGGAGAAGGTCCGGCTACGTTGAGAAGCAATTTGGTAGATTTTTCCAAAAGCTGAAAACCCATCCACCCGATGTCCCAGACACACCCGCTCTCAGATATTCACCCAAGTGAAACGCACAGGCGTTTCCACACACAGATATTTTCACCAGAACCTTCCTGAGAGCTTGCTGCACCACAACCAGAACTGTGGTGAGTCACCCACCTCCAGCTACAGGTAAACGGATAGACTGTACTAAGTTCTTCTGATGGGACACCAATTGGCAACAACACCCCGGCGCCAGCTTCCACTCGGCACAGCAGCCGAGACAGATCTTAAAAGCGGGCTTCGGGGTGCAAGATGCCTCGGATGCAAAAACCATAGCCGCCGTGTGATTCGCAGCCCCCTCTCTGCCCACAGGGTGCCTGCCCGCCGCCCATCCTGACATCTAACGAGGAGCATCTCCCTCCACTCCTGCCTCAGCGGCGGGGCCTGGGATAAAAGCCGCTCTCCGGCTGGAACCATTTCCTCCCTTAAGCCCAGCAGCGCTGGCAAAGCGGAGGCTGATTTCTCCACGGGGAACCATCTCCTCTTAGAGCCGCAGCCACCAAGGGGCCCCTCTAATCTTCCACAGCCTGTGGGGAGCCGAGAAGCCTGGTGCGTGTCCCTGGGGCCCCTCCCCACGATCGCCCCGGCCTCCCTGCCATCCTTTCGCAGCGAGAGAGCAGCCCAACAGCCCCAGTTCCCCGGAGACGTCTCTGTACCTGTTGGAGGCGACCTTGAACCTGGTCCTGAGCTCCTTGCTTTCCCGGAAGGGAGAGGGGCGGCCACGCTTCGTCCATCCCCATCGGCCAGGCGGGAACACGAGGCCTTTGCACGTCTGAGCCGTGCCTCCTTCACACGCAGTCACTGACCATCTCTTTCAGGAGCCTGCTCCCCCCGCAGCGGCCGCACCTGGGGGCCCCCGGCCTCAGGCCTGCCCGGGCCAGCAGAGCCAGGAGCCGGACGGCTCAGCAAACCAGCCTGCCTGGCAGAGAGACGGCCGATGCTCCTGCCCCCGGGGGCCGCTTACGATCCCGGCAGGTTCTCAGAGCCCCCAGATTTGATCCGATTTTTTTGGAATTTGCTGGTCTTTGGAGTGCAACCGGTTTCGGCAGGCGGGTTGCCGTGGCCGGGAGCTGGGGGCTCAGGCAAACAGTCTGCGGTGGCCTCACCGGCTTCCCTCGGCCAGCTCCTCGCGGATGGATGCCGAAGGGCAGGGCCTCTGGCCGCCTGTGTCTGAGTTGAGGGCTTGTGAGGACAGGAAGTGCCACCGAGTTTGCAGGGGAAGGACATCTTGGGACAATTAGAGGAAGAGGGGAGCAGTCACGTCCCTCCGACACGCTGCTGTCTGAGAACCCGGAGACACTCGGGAACCTGATTTCTTTGAACTTTCTTCCCCGCGGGCGGCTCCCGGGGCTCCTGCCTGTGTCCCGGGAAGACGTGAGCTGTGGCTCAGGCAGAAAGCACACGCATCTCCCCTCTTACCAACGGGGCGCTCCCGAGGCGGGCTGGTCAGGCGTCCTGGCGCTGTCCGCCTGTCCTCACGCGGGCCTGCAGGGGAGGGGTCCTTGCCTGTGGCCACAGGCCCGGCTGCCACCAGAGAGGGAAGCAGATGCCAGCTGAGGGGGACATTCTCCCCACCTTGAGACGATGCAGCAGGAAGCCATCTGACCAAACACGGCAGCTGCAGTGAAAATCCAGCATAGGCTCAAGCGTGAGAGCGCGGTGCCTCTGAACCCCGCTCGGCCTCTCGCTGGCTGTGTGGCTTTGGAAAGAGTTATCACCCTCTCTGGGCCCATTGCTCTGTCCTCGGTGTATGGGGGGATTATAACCGCCAGGTTGCTGTGAGAATTTAAGTCCAGGCAGGCCTGGGAGACACGGCAGGCAGGCTCCACGCCACCAAAATACAGCGAGTCGCCATCCTGTTGCTGATGGAAGCTCTGGTCTTCAATTTATTAAACACTCGGCATCTGTGAGGCACCGCCAAGCGGAGCTCCGCCCCATCAGGGGCGCCTGCAGGTGATGGAGACAATGAGCCCGCGGCTCTGGGATTGGCCCGGAGGAGCCGGGACTGAGTGGTGTCCGGGTTTAACCGGTTTAAGGTTGAGTCGCTGCACCTGGGCTGGAGACCAGCTGGGGCCTGTTAACAGCGATGCCGCCTTGAGCTCCTGATTCAGACCCTGCCCGGCTTCACCGCCCTCACCCGCAGACCAAGGGAGGAGAGCCCGCTCCGGAAGCCTTCCCTGACCCCCGCCACGGGGAGCGGGGCTGCTGCAACTCCGATGTGCTCTTGTTAAAACTCTGATCCTGCCCAAACCGGTCTGGCTCAGGGGATAAAGCTTTGGCCTGTGGACTGAAAGGTCCCAGGTTCGATCCCGGTCAAGGGCATGTACCTTGGTTTCGGGCACATCCCCAGTAGGGGCTATGCAGGAGGCAGCCGATCAATGCTTCTCTCTCACGGATGTTTTTAACTCTCTATTCTTCTCCTTTCCTCTCTGTAAAAAGTCAATAAAATATATTAAAAAATAAAAAAACCCTCCGATCCTCATTCAGATCTTGGGTGAGATGCCTTTCCTTCCACGGAAGAACCTCTTCAGAATAAGAACCAGCCCTAGCCAATGTGGCTCAGTGGATAGAGCGTCGGTCTGCAGATTGAAAGGTCCCAGGTTCGATTCCGGTCAAGGGCATGTACCTTGGTTGCGGGCACATCTCCACTGTGGGGCGTGCAGGAGGCAGCTGATCGATGTCTCTCTGTCATCAATGTTTCTAACTCTCTATCCCTCTCCCTTCCTCTCTGTAAAAAATCAATAAAATATATTTAAAAACATTATTCATATCAGAGAGAAAGGGAGAGGGAGAGAAAGCTAGAAACATTAATGATGAGTTGATTGGCTGCCTCCTGTACACTGGGGACTGAGCCCGCAACCCAGGCATGTGCCCTGACTGTGAATCGAACCGTGACCTCCTGGTTCATAGGTCGACACTCAACCGCTGAGCCAGCCATGCCAGCCAGGCCAGGCTTACCTTTGTTTCTTGAGCAAACTCAGGAGAGGGAGGCAACGTCTCTGGCATGGGGGGCACTTTTCCTGATACCCTTCTTCCCAGCACCCCAAAAGCAAAATGCTCCTCGAATTCCATCTGTGAGCCTCCGCCGTCAATTCCAGGCTCCCACCATTAGCAGGGCAGCGGGTGGCCAGGACGCGTGGACCCATATTGTTGTGAGTGACCTGCTATTATGCGCAGGTTACATTTCACGTGGAAGTGAAATGAATGCTGTCAGGGCTCTGGGACCAGGCGGGGAGAAAGTGCCTCATTGTTCAGCTCCCGCGAGCTGGGGAGACCGCGCGTGGCGATAAAGAGACCTGTGTCTGTGCAAACGAGGCGTGGGCCTCCCGCCTGAGAGATCCGTTTGTTACACCGAGGCTGGAAATAGGAGCTCTGTGTGGGCAGGAACAACGGAGAGGAGAGGGGGGGAAACTAATTATTACTGCCACTGCATATGCACGCTGGGTATTTATATAACGTGTTAAACTTCTGCGGGGAAATGTTTGTCATGTCAGGAAGAAGGAAACTTTACCCTCAGAGGGGTATTCTAAGGATTCAACACTTTCAGCCCAGTGAGAATTTATTTATTGTTTTTGCTTGAATCATCATCTGCAGCCTTCTCTTCTCTCCACTTGTCTTTCAATAAACATCATCGTGTTCTCTCTTCCTTCTGCCCCTCCCCACCAGCCCCCCTGGCCTGGCTGGCATGGCTCAGTGGTTCACTGTCGATCTATGAACCAGGAGGTCACAGTTCGATTCACAGTCAGGGCACATGCCTGGGTTGCGGGCTCAGTCCCCGGTGTACAGGAGGCAGCCGATCAAGGATTCTCTCTCTTCATTAATGTTTCTAGCTCTCTCTCTCTCCATCTCCCTCTCTCTCTGAAGTCAATACATATATTTTTGTAAAGAAAAAGAAACAAATGTGCAGGCATTTCTGATGGTTCTGATGCCCCTGAGCCCAGTTGGGCCACTTACCTTCTCGGGAGAGAAGCTGAGGTAGACCAATGTTTGCTTGGGCAGGGACACTCACTCACTGATCGGTGGCTCTTGCTGTGGAATATCTATATAAAAGCCTAAGTGACTTTTTTTGGTCAGGCATATGGGAAATATCAATATTAAATAAAGAACGAGAGGAAAACACACACTACCTAGCACAGGGGTGGGGGACCTTTTTTTCTGCCAGAGGCTACGTGAGTATTTATAACATCATTCGTGAGCCAAACAAAATGATCAATTTAAAAATGAGCCTGCTATGCTTGCTCAGACATTTAATTAACTCACCCCTTCTGGCTTGACAGGGCCAGACCAAATGATTTCGAGGGCCTTAGATGGCCCGTGCGCTGGATGTTCCCCACCCCTGGCCTAAAGTCACAGTGATTTCAGAAACCATGTTATAATAACTGAGAAACCTACAAAAGGTCAGAAACTCATGGAGCCCTTTCCTAGGATGGGACCAGGTACCCCCAGCCAGGTGCTCTGAAGGACAAAGACAGAGGGGAAGTGACCTCATCCTACTGGGGAAAGGAATGGAGCTCCAACCGATGATCCCAGGGATCTTGTCTTCCCAACTGTCAGAGGAGATGGAGGACTTTGAATCACGCCCATCAAAGGTTTCTGTTGGTTTTTGATTCTCACACAGAAATGATTCCTATCCCGACTCATTCATTGGGTACATAATTTATGAAGCAACTCACCATTAACAAGGCATTGTGCTGAAACCGGTTTGGCTCAGTGGACAGAGCGTCGGCCTGCGGACTGAAAGGTCCAAGGTTCGATTCCAGTCAAGGACATGTACCTTGGTTGCGGGCACATCCTCAGTAGGGGGCGTGCAGGAGGTGGCTGATCGATGTCTCTTTCTCATCCACAATTCTATCCC
Organism: Lasiurus borealis; assembly: GCA_004026805.1. Classification (NCBI taxonomy): domain Eukaryota; kingdom Metazoa; phylum Chordata; class Mammalia; order Chiroptera; family Vespertilionidae; genus Lasiurus; species Lasiurus borealis. The sequence continues at coordinate 7,652 of PVJN01039114.1, forward strand.
TTTCCCTTCCTCTCTGTAAAAAAATCAATTAAAAAAACATATAAACACAAACCAAAAAACAAGGCACTGTGTGGGAGAAGATTAAATATGCACAGACACAGGTCTCTTTTTCCCCACTTACAACTTGTGAGCCCAATCCTAAACACATCCTTTGTACCGAGCACCCAGGAAAATACTTCCCACTTTGAGGAGCCTTATTCTCATGCCTGTAGAGCTTGCATCTAAACAGGAGCAAGAGGACTGTGCTGGAGAACCCAATATCACGTCATTAGCAAGCTCTGGTACAAGCCTGTAGCTCAGCCATGTGAGTTTGGGGGGAGCAGGGGTCCCCTCCAGGTGTTTGAGTCATGGCAGGTCAAATCCAGACTCTTGAGCTCATTTCTTCAGCCAAGTGGTGCCACAAACACCATGAGTAATTTTTTATTCGCCCCCTCTCCCCCCTCTCCCACTTTTGGGTTTTCCAGCAGATGATGCATCATAAACAGTATAACAAACGGGGATGGAAAAGTATAAGAAAATCTTCCCCCATCCGCGGTGGAAACGATGCTGATCATGTGCATTTTGGCCATCAGGGGATTGAATGTTTTTAGGAAATTGCTGAAAGGCGGAACTAAATGATCAAAGAAGAAGAAGAATGCAGCGGCTTTCAAATCTGCGTGTATCCGAATCACCACTGGAAATGGTGAAGCGTTAAGACCCTCCCTTCCACCCAGGCTGATTCTGTGGGGCTGGGCTGGGGCCAGAGAGTCTGCGCGTTTAACAGCCCCTCCAGGTGACCTCACAGGTGTTCTGGGGCTGGGCTGACAGAAATCTGGGTGCAGGACTGAGGCCCTGGAAATCTGCCCCTGCCCCTTGATTCATTGCATTCAAGGTCCTAAAACGTGGAAAGCGTTTCCCATTGAAATCCCATGGGAGAGAATGGCCGTGAAGACTGAACGTCCATCTATCTAAAGGGCCTACGTCACTTTCCTCTTACACGTTGAGCCTCATGGTAATTACCCTGATCACCTCCACTGCAGTGAGAAAGATGGAGGTGCCGGGGTGTAGCGGTCACTCACTGACCGTTTCCAGACACAACGTGGGACAGCAGCAATGTCTGGGGTGGGAGTCACAGACCAACATGTGAACCCCAGAGGCCGGGGCACAGAGCACAGCCGAGGAAGGGAATCGGGACACGCTGACAGCAGCGGATGCTGTGGAGAAACTCCAGAAGCAGCACACAGTAGGGACCTTTTATGAGGTACCACCGTGATCCCCCACTGCCTGCGGGGCCCCTTGAAAGAGGCCGGGAGAGGGTAGCACACGTGTTTGGGGTGGCTGCAGAGATACAGACGGTATCGTGGTCTCCAGAGAGACCTTGGGGATCACCCCCTCTGCATGCTGTTTTCTCCTTTTCCAGTATTCGTCACGCTTCATTATTATTAGCTAACTTCCCAGAACACATCTAGCAAAAGGCCTAGATGCATTAGGTTTGAGTCAATAATGTGTCCCCGAATGAATATTAATGACAAAACTCACATTCAACGCGGAGCTCTGTGCAGGGGGAGTCACGGAGTGAACACTCATTTTTGTCACTAGCGCATTGCAGAAGACCAGTTTGCTACATCAAGTAATTAATACATGGGAATTATACAGATTATGTGTCTGGTTTTAAAATTCTCCCATTGATCCAGCCCTGTCAAATCGCTTTATAATGCATTTTCTCATTTAGGCACCCAGGTTGTTGGTGTTATATTTTTCCATGAACTTGTTATGTTTAAAACTTTTGGAGCATGCTTTTTAGCTTCTATACATAGCATATATATTCCTTATATTCTAGAGCAGAATGGTAATGTTCCTGTGATATAAATTTCCATGAAAGGATAAAAGGCTGAATTCTTTATTACTTCATGGAAAGGGTCTGGATTCTTACTGGTGAGGAGAGACCAAGTGTAGGTCTGTTGGATTCATCTTCAGACTTTCAATCCACCCTTTCCCTTTTCTAAGACTTTATTTAGACATAATTTACATACTATAGAGTCTCCCCATTTAAAGTGCACAATTCAATATTTTCAGTAAAGAATTGTGCCGCCATCAGCACAGTCTAATTTTGGAACCTACTCACCACCTCCAAAAAGAAATCCCACACCCCTTCATGGTCTCTCCCCATTCCCTCTCCTCTTTCTTAGACAACCCTTCATCGACTTCCTGTCTCGGTCTAATTGTTTATTCTGAACATTTCATAGAAACGGAATCATGCAATGTGTGGCCTTTTCTGACTTTAGACTTAGCATCTTACTTTCAGGCCTCATAAAAATGGTAGCATGTATCAGGACTTCATGCCTTTATGTTGCTTTAAATATATATATATATATATATATATATATATATATATATATATATAATTTTTTACAGAGAGGAAGGGAGAGGAATAGAAAGTTAGGAACATCGATGAGAGAGAAACATCGATCAGCTGCCTTCTGCACGCCCCCTACTGGGGATGTGCCTGCAACCAAGGTACATGCCCTTGATCGGAAACAAACCCAGGACCTTTCAGTCCGCAGGCCGATGCTCTATCCACTGAGCCAAACCGGTTTCGGCTTTATGTTGCTTTTTATTGCATACGTGTATCACATTTTATTCAGCCATCCATTTGTTGTTGAACATTTGAGATGTTTCTCTTTTTTGGCTTTGAGAATAATTCTGAACTCCCTTCCCTTCCCTTCTCTTCCCTTCCCTTTCTCCTTTCTCCTCTCCTCTCTTTCCTTTGCTGTTGGATGCATGCATTCATGTCTCTGAAGTCTATGCCTAGGAGTGGAATTACTGAGACGTATGCTAATTCTGTGTTTAACAGTTTCAGAAATTGCCAAACCGTTTTCTAAAGTGGCTGCATTGTTTCCTACCCCCACCAACATTGTGTAAGAGTTCCCATGTAGAGTTCTCTACCTGTTTGCCAGTATCTTTTCTGTTATAATCATACTACATGAATTCAGCGGTATCACATTATGGCTTTGGTTCTCCTTTCCCCAGTGACGAGGCTATTGAACATCTTTTCATGAGCTTATTGACCTTTTGTTTAACTGCATTACAGAAATACAGTCAGACCCTTTGCCCGTTTTAAAATTGGGCTATCTGTCCTTTCACTGTTGAATTAGAAGAGTTCTTTATATATTCTGGGTACAAGTCCTTTTATCAAATGCGAGATTTGCAAATATTTTCTCCCATATGATCTGAACTAGCTCATATAACATTTAAATTGTCTATTTTGTAAATGATGTATGAAAGTCAGCTTTAAACTAGTGTATCTTGCCTTTTCCAGTGATAAATTTTAAATTGCCTTTTCAATATTATCTAAAGTAATATAGTAGTCTCGTTTTTCTCTTCCTGAGTCAATTTTGATAATTTATGTTTTTCTAGGAAATCATATATGTCCTCTAAGTTATTGTATTGATTCCATAAAGTTATAGGAATGATTCCCTTAATTCTTTTAATCTTTTTTTGTTTGCAGTCACGTCTCCTTTTTCAAAGTCTTGCATATTTCCTTCTGTCTCTACCCATCTGGCTTACCAAAACTCTTTGTCTATTTTATTGGTCTTTTTAAGGAAACATTTTTCAGATGTCATTGTCATCACCACTGTTACAATTATATTAATTATATACACTATTAATTTCTATTTTCTTTCTTATATTTTCTTTTTCTAATGTATTAAGATGAGTATTACATTTCTTAATGTTTCCTTGTTCTTTAATTCTGAAATAAATGCATTTTTTAACTTATGAATTTAACTTGTGGAGATACATTTTCCCCTGAGTACAGTTTTTTATTAACTTCCTTAGATTTTGCTATGTGTTTATCTCTTCACTGCTTCCTCTATTTATAATTCAATTATTTAGGAGTAGGCATCTTAATATTCAAGTAATTTTGTTTTTTGCTGATTTTTGGTAACTACTTTTAGTTTTATTGGATTATATTTAGGAAATGTGACCTATATAATCTCTTCTCTTTAATTTTACTAATTTTTGAGACCAAGTATATGATTTCATATATTAGCAGTGGTAATACATTGGCATTGCAATTTAGGAGGACAATTTGTCAACGTCCGATAATGCTGTAGCCATTCCACTTACAGGTTTATATAAAAACTAGAGGCCTGGTGCACAAAATTTGTGCATGGGTAGGGTCCCTAGGCCTGGCCAGCAATCAGGGTTGATCAGGTTCCACACCTCCCTGCATCATCCCTTCCCCCCTCTTTCTCTGCCCTCTTAGTGGGCCTGGTTACCCCTAACTGCCCTCCCTAACTGGTCACCCTGGTCACCCCTAACTGTCATCCCTAACTGCCCTCCCCTGTACGCTTGATCACCCTCAACTGCCCTCCCTTGCAGGCCTGGTTCCTGCCAATTGCCCTACCCTGCTGACCATGTTGTGGTGGCCATCTTGTGTCCACATGGGGGCAGGATCTTTTGACCACATGGGGGTAGTCATCTTGTGTGTTGGAGTGATGGTTAATCTGCATATTACTCTTTTATTAGGTAGGATTGAGGCCTGGTGCACGGGTGGGGGCCAGCTGATTTGCTCTGAAGGGTGTCCCAAGTCAGGGTGGGGGTTCCCTTGGGGCATGAGGTGGCCTGGGCGAAGGGCCTGTGGTGTTTTGCAGGACAGCCATGCCTCCCAGCGACCCAAGCGGAGGCCCTGGTATCTGGGGTTTATTTATCCTCTACAACTGAAACTTTGTAGCCTGGAGCGGAGCCAAACCTTCTGCTTAGACAGCCAATGAAACTTTGTAGCCTTAAGTGGAGGCCTGGGCCCACCAGAGTTTGTGGAAAGCTTGGCTTCCTCCATCAGCAGGGGCAACCCAAGCCTCCCTCCTACTCTCTCTGTGGCCGTAGCCATCTTGGTTGGGTTAATTTGCATACTCACTCTGATTGGCTGGTGGGCGTGGCTGGTGGGTGGGGTGTAGTGGAGGTAGGTCAATTTGTATATTACTCTTTTATTATATAGGTTACTGACATATAAGCTTTATATTGACATATTGATATACTAATATACAAGCTTTATCAGTTTTTTTGGTCCAATGTTTGCAATAAATATATATAATATCAATGCAATTAAAAATTTTGGAATCAACCTAATTAACCTTCAAGTAAATGTTCTTTGTAATGAAACTGAGTAAATAAACTATAGTTAAGAGTCAAAATGTCTCTGTCATCTACCAGTGTCTTTATGTCCCTGAGCTGGTACCTTTGTATCACTGGGACTGTATCTCTCTCTGAAGTCCCCTTTCTCTCCAAGTTCTAGGCTGTTTTTAGTTCCCAGGTGGGGTCAAGTTCTCAGGAAGTAGAGACCTGAACATGTACAGCCGAGGCCGGTTTGGCTCAGTGGATTGAGCGTTGGCCTGGGGACTGAAAGGTCCCAGGTTCGATTCCAGTCAAGGGCATGTACATTGGTTGTGGGCACATCCCCAGTAGGGGGCGTGCAGGAGGCGGCTGATCGATGTCTCTCTCTCATCGATGTTTCTGGCTTTCTATCCCTTTCCCTTTCTCTCTGTGAAAAATCAATAAAATATATTAAAAAAAAAAAAAGAAGATACCGTTCATTCCTTAATTGAACTGTGTTCGAAGGGTAACTCCCAGGGCTATTTGCAGACTGCACCCCGGGTGACTGCCTCTTCCCAGGGACAGACATGGCTCTGAGCTTGCAAATCCTGGGAATGATCCGGGTGAAGGGTGTCTGCTGATTATGAATTTCTGGTGTGTGGCCCACAGCTATTGGTGATGAATCAGTCTGCTCCACAAGGAACTTTTGATCAAGAGCACCTTTCTGCCTAACGAGAGGTAAAGGAGCGCAGATGAATGGTGTCAGCACTTTTATGGGTCCTGGGAAAAGGGCTGGGTGATGGATTCTTTGGGCAGAGAGCAGCCCCATCTTCCTCCTGGACCCAAATCCAGGGGAGCCAAGGGGAGTTGCTGAAAGGTCACTGCACCTCTCCGTGGCAGACGTTGGCTCAAGAATTTCCTAGTTGTGTTCAACTCCTCTTTGTGGCTGACCTTTCCCCATTGAATGTCACCCACTGAGTAAGAGACATGGATGGGCCGGTCTGTGGGAAGCACCATCCTTAATTCGTGTGTGTAGGCATCAGGGAGTGTCCTTGCCAAGCAAGGAAGGATTAGGAAGGGTGGCTCATCTTTTTTTTTTTTTTTTAATCTATTTTTATTGATTTCAGAGAGGGAGTGAGAGATAGAAGCATCAATGATGAGAGAGAACAGTAATCAGCTGCCTCCTCCACGCCCCCTACTGGGGATCAAGCCTACAACCTAGGCATGTGCCCTGATAGGGAATCGAACCGGGACCTCCTGGTTCATAGGTTGACACTCCAACACTGAGCCATGCAGGCTGGGCAAGGGTGGCCCATCTTTATGGCTGGGTGAGGGTGGTCCACCTGACCCATCATCTACATGAGCTTTGTTGCTTAGGCACACCTGAAGGAGGAACACCTGTCAGTATGTACACATGAACAGAGCCGCAAACAGCAGCCAGGGGGCCAAGGTCAAGGCCAAGGCACTCCATGAGGTTTGGGATCTTCCTGTGAATACCAGAGAGTGTCTATAGTACATCTACAGGATACCTAAAAGGGGCATGTGCTTTTTTTAAACAATTTAGTTAAGAATCCCCATGCAATGAAGTTATTAGCAACACACTTGGTGGATAAGAACCTTGAGGCTCTTTGAAATGACATAACCAGTGCCCATTGGTATAGCTCAGTGGTTGAGTGTCAACCTATGAACCAGGAGGTCCCGGTTCAATTCCTGGTCAGGGCACATGCCCGAGTTGTGAGCTTGATCCCCAGTGTGTGTGTGTGTGTGTGTGTGTGTGTGTGTGTGTGTGTGTGCGCGCGCGCGCGCGCGCGCAGGAGGCAGCCAATCAATGATTTTCTCTCATCATTGATGTCTTTCTCTCTCTCTACCTATCCCCTTCCTCTCTGATAAATCAATAAAAACATATTTTTAAAAGAGAAATGAGATAGCTGGCAATAGCCACAGTAACCATCATGATTATGATCATGATCCTAACTGCTACCATCTCTGTCAGCTCTCATTATGAGCCACGCGCTCTTCTAAGAGCTTGTCATGTATGACTTCATCAAAATAAATGCCACCAGGCTGGGCACTGTCATCTTACATCTTATAAATGAGAAGGCCCGGGAAGCTTCTGGAACTGGTCCAGAGTCACGCAGCAAACTGCAGAGGTATTTGAGCCTTAGCGCCACCTGCTATGAAACATTAGGCTTTAGGTGCCAGGCGCAACACGCCATCTTGTTTAGACACCTGGAGCACTCCTCCTGGTCCTCACTGCTTTCTCTGTGAACCCCATCTCTGCCTCGGAATCCCTGAAGATCACGCATTCCTGATATTTATTCAATGTCCTGGATCCCTGAGCTGGGTTAGGTCTCTGCTCCATGTTGGCACAGTCCTCTATCCTTCCCCTATATTAACACTCATGGCGCAGAGTGATTTCTTACAGAACATCTGTCTTCCCTGGTCGACTTCGGGCTATCGGAGGGCAGGTGCTGGGCCTTCCTTGTGTAGGATTATATGCTCAAGATCGAGGAGAGTGTCCCTATACATAACACTTCATTTCTGATTGTTTGTGACACACACACTCCTGCTAGAATACCAGCAATCTGGAATTGTCTAAGATAACACAGAAACTGCCGGTCATAGCCACTAAGGGTGACTCCAGGGGTAGCATCAAGGAACGGCCAGAAGCATTCCTGAGTGGAGGATGACCCTGAGATGCAACAAGATGCCCCAGGACAGCCGGACGGAAGAGAAAATTCCTTCATCCTATGAAACCACAGACACACCATGATTTCCGACACACGCTCTAATCAAAAGACTCTGAGCCTTGACTGGCAATTAAAGCAAACCACCGTGGCAACCCTAGAAAGCGGGCTTCGGGGCAGGTAGCAGCTATGGCGCACTATTGATAATGGGTTTTCCCCGCTAAGTCTGGGAATAGACATTTCCCGATGAAGCGATGAGCCAACGGTCGGGTAAATGCAGGGATGTAATTAAGTCAGGTTGCTCCAAGTTCATCAGCAGAAACCGACGCTTTTCGACCACCACGTGATGCCTCTGTCTACTCCCAGGGATCCGTTCATTGTGTGTCCACACTACAGCTGAAGCCCCTTCCTGATGACAGCCTGTGACCAAAGATGGATGGTAAGATGGGTGGAGGGAGCAAGGCAGTTCGCAGAGGTGAAAAGGTTGTTAAAAAGAACGCATCCGTATTGCTGTTGCTGCTGTTGTTTTTATTATCGCTGTCATCATCATTAATATCTCTGTGTGCCTCTTCGTTGGAGCATTTCCTATCTGCCAGGGACTGTAAGCCACAAGGAAGGTTCAAGCGCAGGAGACTGAGGGGCTGGCTGCCTAGGAAGAAAAGGAGGCAGGAGCCCAGAGCCCAGGACAGCTGGGGGGGCCATTGGGTCTGAGGAATAAGCAGGGAGCTCTCCGTTACTGAGCCTGCAACTCCCCTCCCCATTTATGTTTTAAAAGTTTTTATTGATTTCAGAGAGGAAGGGAGAGGGAGAAAGAAACATTAATGATGAGAAAATATCTTGGATCGGCTGCCTCCTGCATGCCCCACACTGGGGATCGAGCCTGTAACCCGGGCAAGTGCCCGGATCGGGATCGAACCATGATCTCTGGTTCAGAGATTGACGATCGGTCAATCACTGACCCATGCCGGCTAGGTGTCCAGGATCCTCCTCCCCCATTTAGAGAAACCCTTAGACCAGCAGTTCTCAACCTGTGGGTCGCGACCCCTTTGGGGGTCCAACAACCCTTTCACAGGGGTAGCCTAAGACCATCGGAAAATGCAGATATTTACATCACAATGCATAACAGTAGCAACATTTCATGGTTGGGGGTCACCGCCACATGAGGAACTGTATGCAAGGGTCGCGGCCTTAGAAAGGTTGAGAACCACTGCCTTAGACTGTCCTCAGATCTTCATTGCTGACCTCCTTTTTGTGACCTCATCTTAGTGTGACAGGCTTTCCCGCTCACAATATCCATGGCACTCTCTGATGTTTATAAACTCAATGTCAGTCCCGCTGCTCATAATTTCCCTTTGATATAAAAAAATGTTTCATTAGACATGGCTTTGTTTATTCAAAACCTAATTCCTCCCTCACATCTTCTTAATAAATAATTTTTTAAAGTCCAGACCGTTAATCTTTTTGCCGGAGTCAACCCTTCCTCCTAGTCTGTTCTGTCACAGATATTTCTGGACACAGACACTGACATTCATTGCCCTCTGGGGGCTGTCTGGAGGACAATAGTTAGCTGGGAAGTCTCGTTGCCAGTTAGAAATACTGAAGAAAGTAGTATCTCAGTACTAGGTGGGATTGCAGCTAGACACTTTCTGGGGGTATTCTCCCTGCTGAAAAGTTGTTAAATCAATTGAATTCAGTTTATTTTGGGAAAAGCATTGAGTTCTTCTCAGCAATGGCCAGCGGGTAAGTCCAGGGAAGGATGTGTTCTGAGACCATCCCTGTGCAAAGGTGGGCACAGCGATAGAGCAGAATTGCACATAGATGAGCACCAGGGTAGACATTTGTACAAAGAGTTGCAGGGGAAGAAGTAATTCCATCAGGAGAGAGGTGAGCAAAGTTCAGTACAGATAATGATGCTGAAGATTTTGAAGGGGAATAGCATTCCCGGCCAAGGGAACTGCAGGAGCGAAGATGAAGGGTCACAACATTTTCTATCTCTTGTGTTTGGAGAACTCATGCCCTCATTCCCTCATCCTTTCATTTTCGGGAATACAACGTGTTCTTCCTCAGGTTTGAGTCTCCTTCACCCGTTCTCCTCCTGCCTATAAAGCATCCCCACCCCAACTCTGCTCACTTGGCTAGCTCCAACCCATTTTTTAAAATTCTCATCTTAAGCATTCTGCCCTTAAGTTGGCCTATCCTGACACAAACGGATTCAATTCTATGATGTATGCTCCCATCACACTTTTTAATTCCTTGCTGTTACCTTTCATTACACTCAACATCCTTGCATAAGGCCTGCCTCCCCCAGCCTAGAGTGTTACATTAATTGAATGAAGAGGCCATTAGACCGATGTGGCTCTAATCCGTGGCAGGCGAGGCAAGCACACCAAACTCTAAGCCTGCAAATGCCTCCATGTTATAAGATCAAAACACCAAGGCAAAGCAATTATCAACAGCCAACCAGACCATCAGCTCTAGCCAATCACATCACTTCCCTTTCTTTGCTTCTGCAAAGACTTTCTGTCCGTCTTTCCCCTGGCTTCTGTGGGAGGAGTGCTCCTAAGCACCTCTGATTGGATGCTGCCCAATTCTAATAGATGTTTGCTCCAATAAACCTTCACGAATTTGAGTTTGTCTCAGTTTACCTTCGAACAAGCGTAAACTCATCAGGGCGGAGACCATGGCTGTCCGGTTCTCCACAAGTTCTTACCACCTTCCTCCGGACCCCACGTCTAGATACCATGTCTCTATTTGTATTGTTGTGCAATGGTGGGAGGGGGTCCTTGAAATATCGGGGCAAGGGCACTTTGTAAAGTATATGCTTGCCTAACCACTCTGCTATATACCCGAATCTATTACCAAATAATATTGAACATAAACTTCAATTGAAAAATAAGATTTAAAAATGATTATGGAATAAAATCTATCTATTGCCATGTAGAAAAGAAAGATTTGACTGACAGAAAGAAAGGAAAAGAAACCATGCCAGAGTTTGGGGCATGCTTCCCTTCGGGATTCGTACTCAAGACCTCACCACCCACTCTGATCTGAATCTCCAGCCGGCTAACCTGATCTAGAACTTTCAGACTTGCCAGAGCCAACTCTTCAAAATAAATCTCTCTCTCTCACACACACACACACATACATACACACACATTCATCACACACTCACACTTTTTTCTGAAATATGTCTTATTGACTTTCCACTGAGAGGAAAGGATAGAGAGTTAGAAATATCAATGAGAGAGAAACATGGATCAGCCGCCTCCTGCACGCCCCCTATTGGGGATGTGCCTGCAGCTGCAACCAAGGTACATGCCCTTGACCTGAATCAAACCTGGGACCTTTCAGTCCACAGGCCGACGCTCTATCCTCTGAGCCAAACCGGTTTTGGCCACAATCACACTTTTTGGAAGAACACCGGCTCGCTAACATGCCCTCCTTTCAGGAAAGGGTTGCGTTGTGCCCTCTTTTCAGGAAAGGTTTGCGTTCCTCTGATGTGGAACAGTGAAACAACAGGCCTTGCATGGCAGCTGGAAGTGGCCTTTGCCCTTTGGGCAGTGGAAGCAAAAGGGCAGTAGCAGCCCAGTCTCTGGAACCAGGGCGGGTCTTCCCGCTGAGTGACAGTCCGGTCTCCAGGGCGACCCTCAGCGCCAGCTGCACACCTGGCTCCTGGACCGCTGCTGACCCACGGGCCTCCCCAGACGGCCTTGCCTTCTCCCCGCCGTGTCTGACCCGCCCCCCTCCTGCGGCGAAAAGATTAGGAATTCAGAGCAGCAAGAGGAGGGGTGTGCTTTTAGCTGTGCAGTTAGGAGGCCTTCCCTTGGTTGAACATGGGAATTAAAAGGGCAAAACCTCTGCCCCGGACCTCTGCGGCCCTCCCTCCCCCACGGGCTGGCCGTGGCAGGAGCCCGGGGAGAGAGGTAATTAAGCTCAGATCGCTAGCAGCTCCACAGAAAGGCCTGGCTCCAGCAATTCCTTCTGCCGGAGGTCCAGCGCCTTTGTTGCAGAGAACAGTGATTGCAAATAAGCACTTTTCTTTGTAAAGGCCCTTTCCCCAGCTCCATCAGCTCCAGCTCGGTTTCGGGGGGTGTTTGAGGGGGGCTGTCTTTTCTTATAGAACTTTACCCATTCTTCTCTTGAGCCCAGTCCCACGGAGCCCTTTGGCAAGCCCCTCTCCCCCTCCCTGTGGATGCTGGGGTACCAGGGCAGAGAATCAAGTTCCCAGGCAGCCAACCTTGCCCCCCACAAGCTCCCGACTCCGCCTCTCTTTATGCTGAACCGTGGATTTCAAAAACTCTTTGGAGTCAGACAAAGGGAGAACAAAAGTTCCAGACGTGCTGAGAAAATGAGTGTGCCTGTGTGTGTGTGTGTGTGGTTTCCTCGCCACCCCCATCCCCAGCGATTAGCTTTGCAACCCTCAGGAATGTATGTCATTCGGGGGGCTGAGTTAGTGGTTTTGAGCAACGTTCCTTCCAACTTCCTGCTGGAAAAGTTAACCTCTTTCTGGTCTGGAGCAAAGCGAGGCGAGGCAGCTGAACCCCGTCATTGGGATTTT
>PVJN01039115.1:0-19968 GCA_004026805.1 Lasiurus borealis
GAGCCTGGTTTCCTTGTGGCCTCTTAGAGCTGAAGAGTAAATAAGAATCCTCGGGACTGGAGGATTTTATGTGGCCCAGAGGTTAACTCTCAGACTTTTCTTGGTGGGGCCTTGGGAAAAGGTTGTCACCTCCGAAATGAGAGGGTCATTATCCCTGCCCCCAGGAACTAACTGAGACCCCTGAGGCCTGTCCCACTCCGGACAGATCAGAGGGCCTCTGACACCTTGAGAACTAGATAGAGAGGCACTGACAGTACTTGCGCCAGCAAAGGAGGATAGATGGACCTGCAGCCCATTGTGGACCAAAGGCTCGTGTTCATCCTCAGAGAGCCCCGGGAGCCTGTGATTTCAGGAGTGGAGAAGGCAATCGCTGAGCTCCTGAGAGCCCTCGTACCTGCCTGGTGGTGGTCTCCACCCAGAGTGGGAGGCCTCCTCGTCTGGGCACAGTATAGGGCAGGGTCTGCCCTGCTCTATCTTGTGTCTGTCTTGCCAGACTGCTGCCTCTATAGAAAGCTAGGGAGGCTCCTGCCACACACAGATACCTCTCCTGCGTGACCAGTGTCCAGGAGGGCTGAGTGCTGGGCCCTAATTAGTGTTGTTAAGTGAAGACATGGGCAGGAAAAGATGCCACGGTTTTTGCTTTTGGTCAAGATGGGTCAGTTGCTGGTAAAGGCCCCAGGAAGAGCTCTGCCCACTGCTTCCCCTAAGCCCTCACTGACACAGCTTAGGCCTCCCTTACCACCAAGTAGTGAGCATATTCCTGAGGCAGATAGAGAACCCTAGTTCTGGGGGAGTCTTACACAGTGCAGGGCCACTGAGTTGCTTTCTAACGGCTCAGAAGGGCTTCTCTCTCTCTGTCTCTCTCTCTCTTTCTTTCTCTCTCTCCTCTCTCTCTCTCTCTCTCCCCTCTTTCTCCACCTTCTAGATCAGCGGTTCTCAACCTGTGGGTCGTGACCCCTTTGGGGGTCGAACGACCCTTTCACAGGGGTTGCCTAAGACCATCGGAAAATGCAGATATTTACATCACGGTGCATAACAGTAGCAAAATTTCATGGTTGGGGGTCACCACCACATGAGGAACTTTATGCAAGGGTCGCGGCCTTAGGAAGGTTGACAACCACTGTTCTAGATCTCTTTCTTTCTCTCTCTCTCTCTCTCTCTCTCTCTCTCTCTCTCTCTCTCTCTCTCTCTCTCTCTCCCTCCCTCTCTCCACCTTCTAGACCTTCTGTGTAATTCCAGTCAAGGTGTGGGCTGGTGGCCTGTCAATTGGAACCAATGTGTGGGGTTGCCCTCTCTGTCTCGGCCATGTCATGCGGTTCATAGGAGGCTCCCTATTTCTTTAGCTGCAGATCTGGGACACTGCCGGCCAGGAGCGATTCCGCACCATCACCCAGAGCTACTACCGCAGTGCTAACGGGGCCATTCTTGCTTATGACATCACCAAGAGGAGTACCTTTCTGTCAGTGCCTCATTGGATCGAGGACGTGAGGAAGTATGCTGGCTCCAACATTGTGCAGCTGCTGATCGGTGAGCTGGGAGGGATGAAGTCGGGGCTGGCAGGGTTCCTTGGGACCACAGATCCTGTCTGTCTCAGTTATCCTTTAAAAAAAAATTTTTTTTATTGATTTCAGAGAGGAAGGGAAGGAAGATGGAGAGATAGAAACATCAATGGCGAGAAAGGATTATTGATCAGCTGCCTTCTGCACAACCCTCTATGAGGGATTGGGTCTGCAACCCCGCATGTGCCTTGACTGGAATTGAACCGTGACTTCCTGGTTCATAGGTCGATGCTCAGCCATTGAGCCACACTGGCTGGGTGCTCTCTCTCTTTCTCTTTTTTTTTAATCCTCACCCAAGGATATTTTTCTATTGATCTTTTAGAGAGAGGGAATGAAACATCCCAGTGTGAGAGGAACACATCAATTGGTTGCCTCCTGCATGTGCCCCAACCAGGGCCCAGGCTGGAGAGGAGCCTGCAACCAAGGCATGTGCCCTTAACCAGAATCGAACCCAGGACTCTTTGGTCTGCAGGCCAACACTCTACCCACTGAGCCAAACCGGCGAGGGCTTCTTTCTCCTTTTTAAAAAAAGGCAAGCCAGAGCGCAGAGAGGGCTGCACTTATCCAGGCAGCAATGGAGCCAGAACTTGACATTCTGATTCTGCTAGTCACTAGTAAAGTTACACTTAAAACGGGAATTTGGGAAGAAAGGAAGCTAAAATTTGATTTGCAGCATGCATGTATTTGCACAGTGGTTAACACAGGTTAAGTCTTCACATGTGTCTTTGGGTTTAATTCTCATAATCTGGCTACTCCTTATTTGTCAGGGCATGGGCATGGAGCTCAGTGAAGTGAAATAATTTCTCAGTTCACACAGTCTGTGAGCATACACACGTGAAGTGTGAGTTTAGTTCTACTAACTAATTCAGCAGAGTAAGGCTCCTCAAATGTTTCCATGCCTCCGCAGCTGTAAAGCGCAGATGCTGGGCACCACTTCCAGAGCGTTCAGTTCAGGAGGTCTGGGTGAGGCGCAGGAATGTGCATTTCTAACAAGTTCCCAGGTGACACCTGGGACATACCTGTTGCCGACTCAGGGACCCCAATTTGAGAACTGTGTTGCAGAGATGCAGAAACCTCCATTTCCCATTTTTTTTTCTCCGTCATAAACTTCCTAGAACTGGGCTCAAGAAGCTTTGGACCACTTGTGTGACCCCTGGGTCCTCACCTCAGCATTCAGACTGATTTTTCTAAGATGAGGTTGTACAGGTGGGTCCTGATGTCGCTCCAGCTGGGGAAAGGGGCTTGGTCCCACACAGCCTGCCTGGACGGGTGAGAAGGACCAGCAGAGCTTGTCTGCCTGGTCAGTAATGGAGCACTCCTTACCCAGCCTCCCACGTCTCTTTTATCCAGGACATTTGAAATAAGATATTTTATTATTGAGTATTTTACACAAATACAGAAATAACCTAGTGTAACGAACCTTAGGTACCCATCAGCCAGCTTCAGCAACTCCTGTCACATTTCACCTCCACCTGCATCTCCTCCCTCCCTTGTATTATTTTTCAAAGATTCCTAAACACTTAAAAATATACCATTTTCACATCTAAAAATGTTGACATTTCCTGAATAAAATCAAATAGCTGACCTGTGTTCAGATTTATAATTACGCATAAACAACATATGTTTTTTTTTTCTTTTTGAAATTAGGATCAGTTGCAGACATTGAAATTGGGTGCTACATCATTTAAGGTTACCAAAGAAATTTTGTCCTCCCTATAATCACATTATAAAAGTCAACCACTTAGAAACTTTTTTAAAAAATATATTTTATTGATTTTTTACAGAGAGGACGGGAGAGGGATAGAGAGTCAGAAACATTGATGAGAGAGAAACATCAATCAGCTGCTTCCTGCACACCCCCCAACTGGGGATGCGCCAGCAACTAAGGTACACGCCCCTGACTGGAATCGAACCCGGGACCCCCAAGTCCGCAGGCCAGTGCTCTATCCACCGAGCCAAACCGGTTTCAGCACCACTTAGAAACTTTAAAAAATTCTTTTAGAAATTGGGTCAAGGAATAGTTTACCAGATGATTTAGAACGTAATGAGACATTTCACACCTGTAGGAGAAGCCAAAGATGTTCTCTCAGGTAAAGTGATAGTCTGTGTTCTTAGTAGTAGAAAAATAGGAGAGAATAAATAATAAGCATAATAACAGAATTTTAGCAAAAAAACAACCAAAAACCCCCCAAAAAAACCCAACACACAAAAAGAACAGTGCCAGATTTCTTTAACTTACACATTTATGGAGTACCTGCCAGATGCCAGTTGTTTTCGTATTTGTTGTATCATTTAATCCCTGCTCTGCTGAGGGTGGCATCATTGATGGGGAAATTAAGACTTACTGAGTCAGTGGTTGGCAAACTCATTAGTCAACAGAAACAAATATCAACAGTATGACAATTGAAATTTTTTTTGAGAGCCAAAAACTGACTTTGGCGCATGGACCACGAAGTTTCAATCGCACTGTATGTGCACGCCCGCATATGGTATTTTGTGGAAAAGCCATACTCAAGATGCCAAAGAGCCGCATGTGGCTCTCAAGCCGCAGTTTGCTGACCACGGTCCTAAGTGATAGGAAGTTGGAGTTTCTATTCAGATTTTTTTCTAACTTTGAAGTATGATATTCATTTACCTAAATTTTACTGCTCCTATTTCTTAGAAAGAGTAAAAATACATAATCCTTTGGAAAGGTTAAAAACAAAGGGATGGACTAAAGGGTAGAATAACAGCTTTAAAATACAAGTTTGGTTGTTGTTTTAAAGGTCACCGTGCACAACTATTAGTTGACAGAGGGCATCGGGTAGGATTGGGCTTGTCAGTGTGGCCCTGCCAGGCAGGACAGGGCTTCCCTGCACCAGCCAACCTCACCACGCTGCTCCTGGCCTTTCCCTGCAGGGAACAAGTTGGACCTTGGCGAGCTCCGGGAGGTCCCTCTGGCTGAAGCGCAGAGCCTGGTGGAGCACTATGACATCCTGTGTGCCATTGAGACGTCTGCCAAGGACTCGAGCAACGTGGAAGAGGCCTTCGTGAGGATGGCCACAGAGCTGGTCATGAGGCACGGGGGTCCTCTGCTCAGTGAGAAGAGCACCGACCACATCCAGCTGGATAGCAAGGACATTGGAGAAAGCTGGGGCTGCGGGTGCTGACTGGGGGGCAGGGCAGGCAGGCAGGGGCCTCCCCTTCTCCTTGCTCTGGTCTGCCAAGCCCAGCCCTCCAGAGCTGGTCCTCTAGGGCACCAGTGATTCTAGAGCAACTGGATAAAGTCCTGGAATCATTCACCCCATGGCCTGGATGCTTGCTGGGAAAGCTACCCCGAGGAAAGGAGAAGCAGGACTCCTCCCGCAGGAGGCCTGTCATCACGGGGCAGGGTGTGGGCCCGCCCTGCCAGTCAGTGGCCGTTCCCTTCATGCTCTTACATTTCAGGACTGGCCCGAGTTCACAGTGTGGACCACAGCTGGAGAGGGGCTGGACTGTGCCTCCCCTGCTTTATACAAACGAGTTCTGACCATTTCACACCTGTGTCTGCTGCAGCCGTAGCAGCAGGTTGCTGCCTCCCAGGGATGTGACTGGTGCCCAGGTCATTGCAGGGCCTCCATATGTAGCTGCAGAGAGCAGAGCAACCAGCCCAATGCGTGGTTTCTGAGCACAGCCCAGGGAAGCCCCGACTCCCTCCAGGCCAGGAACCTTCTTCACTGCCAGCTCTAAGCTCACAGACACCATGGAGCCCAACTTGCTGCCTTAGCAAGACCTCTCAAGTTTTCCATGTAGCTTCTTGTTTTCATTCACAAAAGTGTAGGGTCATGGCCCACAGCCAAGCAGGGACTGTCTGCTGGCTTGGGGTCCAAAGTTTTGTCACTCAGGTTGTAAAAACAGCGAATTCTTCAGTTCTGGGGTCTCAGAAGCTTGGGGGTTGGAGAAAGATAGGAATGTGGGCGTTTAAGGAAAAGTAAAGCCTTGCATCCTTGAGGCTCAGGTCTGAGAAATCTTTCCTGTCATGTTTAGAGCAGCAGCTCTCCACCTCTCCCAGTCCAGCTTAGAGTTTCCCAAACAAAGGAGGCGAGGCCTCATAGCGCTGGGCCTGGCATTTCACCACCCGTCCTCATGCAACACCCCCCTCCCACCCCGAGTCCACCTGCCCTCGGCCAGCTCCACACGCACAGGTGCTGAGGTAAGAAGGCAGGATGGAGCCAAGGTCACGGGGGTCTTTGAAGCAGCACCAGACGCTGCTGTAGCTCAGAGGATCCACAGGGTCTGGACTTGGTGATCTCCCTAAGGCAGGCCCAGTCTCCCAGGTCAGCCCCGTTCAGCCCCTCCGGCCTCTCTGTGTGGGGACTCAGGAAATGAACTGCATCATGGAGGGGCAGCCCAGAGCCCGTCAGGCCCACAGCACCCCAGGCTCAGCCCCCATCCCCAGCCAGGCTGTGGGGCTCCGGCAGACTCCCCCGGCCTTCTCTCCAAGCGTTGGGCTGCGTTGGCCCCTCTCCTGGGCAGGCCTGGCTGCAGAGCAAGAAGCCAGACCTTTGCAGCAGCCCTGCAGCAGTCTATGAGTCAGGGTTGGGCATGGGTGACCGAGACAGGCATGAGGCTGGGGGCTCCCTTTCAGGCAGGGAGGCAGCCGCGGACTGCTGAGCCTGGTTCTGGTTCGGAAGGATATTAGCCCGTTGGGCCAGGAGCCGCTGAGCAGGGGTCTGCACTTAGGGGAATGGGAGCAAGCAGGCTGCCTGGCTTGTCTCAGAGGCTTTGCTGATGAGTGGGGCCCAGTTGCTGGCAGGGAGTTGGTGCCCCTCCATGGCAGTGTCTGGGCTCCACCTGCAGAGCAGAAAGTGCCTGTCACCGAGGGGTTCCCTGAAGAGGGTTCCATTAAGATCAAGGGCAAAGGTCTCCAGCCCCATGACCTCTCTGCTAGGGGCTTGTATTTGGGCAGAGCTGGGTGTTGAATTGAGGCCCCAGCTAGAAAATGTCTCACGAAGGCCTACCTGCTGTTTTGGGGATCTTGGAGCGGAGGCATGGGCCTGCATCCCTATGATTGACTTGCAGCCCCAGTTCTAGCTGAGAGCACAGGTGCCCAGCCGCATAGGGTTTAGGGAAAGGGAGGTCTTTCACACTTCAGATGGATGTCCTCGGTGAGTAGGTGCAGGAACAGGTAGCTGTCCGGTGACAGGCTCATTTGTCACTTTGGAATGTGAGCACCACAACCCCGTCCTTAGGGTAGGAGGCCTGAAGCCCTGCCAAGGCTTGGTTTAGAAGGGGGAGGAGGAGGGACTTAGCCTGGGACCAGGGAGGCTTCTCACTGGTTTACCCAGAAGCCAAGGGACAACTCTGCTTCTTCCGCTCTCTCAGTCCCGAGATGTCTGGAACGTTGGCCATCGCACCTCTCACCTGGACACCTCGCTGACCTTGGCTCCTGGGCTTCTAGTCTCTGCTGCCCAACCACCTCCTGCGGCCATCAGTGTCCGCCGTGAAAGGTCACTCCTGGTCCTGCCACTCCCCCCACCCCCCAACACCTTACAGGGGCCCTAGGGAACTTGCAGTGCTGTTCACACTTGACCCAGAAGCCCAAAGCCTTCCAGCACCTGCCTGTCCCCCAGGAGCATCCTGCCCCCCTTCCAGCCCCGCCTCCACTTACCCTGCCCTTTTATTCATGTCATTTATCATCCACCAATGGCCCAGCTGGACACCCCTGAGAACTGGCCCACCCCCAGCTAATCTCTTGTTCATAGTTCTCTCCACAAGAATGAGTTCTTCCCCTCTGCCTCCTGTGAACCTCCTCCCCCCACTCCTGGGCTGGAGCCATTTCCTTATGCTCCAGAGGGATGCCCTCAACCTCAGACAAATGCTAGTGCTCAGGGTGAGGCATTGACTGCATGCCACGGGGGTCCCTGCTCTGTATGCCCCTCAGGCTGGGGCCTCTTTGTCTCTCTGGCCCTCAATCCTGTGTCAGATGGAGTAAGAAAATGAGGGAAGTATATGAGACAGCAAATAAGACTTGTTTCTGTTTCCTTTCCCGGCAGCCTCTGGGGCCAGAGAACACTTTAATCTCTATTTATTTTATTTTATTAGTTTATTTATTTTACTTGTAGAGAGGGAATCGAACCTGCAACCCTCCTGTGCATGGGATGATGCTCCAACCAACCGAGCCACACCAGCCAGGGCTCGCTCCTTGTTTATAGATCACCTAAGAACAGGAGTAGGAGGGGAGAGGGAGCAGGGGAAGGACTTCCAGGAAGTGTCCTGGCAGCCAGGCCTGGAGAAGGGCAGGGTGGTCTGGGTGAGGCAGGTGTGACATGGGCTGAGGGAGAACAAGAGGGAAGTTGATATAATTATGGGAGGAGGATGGAGGTGGGCTAGAGGCACATGTGATTCTGACTCCTAAGCCAGAGAGGTGGTCCCCTGTCCTCAGGGGTGGAGACTGACCCCAAAGGCACGGGCCCCAGCAGACGTGGAGCTGGAGGAAGCTCCTCATTCATATGGAATTCAGTTACTTTTCTCCAGGAGGGCTGCCGGGGAGCGGGCGGGGGGTTTTAGGGGCCCTCTGAGCCTCACTGTTCTGGATTGTTTGGGGCGGGGAGTGCCTTAGCCAGCCCAAGGATGCCATTTACCTTGGGAATTTACATGATCTGTTTATACAAACCTTTATGTCACATCTATTTTTAAAAACATGGGAAAGTTGCCTTTATGGAACTTATCAGAGCCAGAGTGTACACTTTCCTAAACCATTAAACAGTTTTCTCTAATGAGCCAGTGGCACCCAAGCCTGGTTCTCTTACCTTGGAGCCCAGAGCCAGCCCAGGTGGCTATCTCCGCACAGATGGTCCCACCTGCCTACCTGACCCTCCCTTTCCCCCCTCTGCTCGTCTCCAGGCCTGGAGTTGGTTGATGAGCCTACACGTTGCCCACTGCCTGACTGTTCAGCTCTCTCTGCCCCAGACGAGTGTGGGGTCCCCTGGGCAGAGGAAGAGTCAACTGCCCAAGGAGCGGGAAGGAGTTTGGGTCCCATCTCTGCCAGGGATACTCGGGTGACCTTGGGCAAGTCACTGTGCCTTTTGGACCCACGTTCCTTCCGTTGTGTTTGTGTGGGGAAGTAGGTTTGGAGCATTATTTGGTGGCTGCCCGGACACGAGGCATTCCTCTCACTTCCTCAAATGTCTGCTTTTTCAGATGAGCCAACAGACTCAGGTTGGGAGTCCCATGCTTGCCAAAGCCTTGTAGCCGCAAGGAAGGTTAGCTCTTATTCCAAGTCAAATCTAAGCACCCTGAGGCCACACTGTGCTTGTTCACTGCTGTATTCCCCGCGTAGCGCCGAGAACGGGTGAGGCGCCTCGGTGTTGAAAGAACTGCTGAGGCCCTGAACTGGCTCCGGGCGCCAGGAATCCTGTGAACCCAGAGTCCACCATGATCAGGGGGTATGCTCCTGGCCGCTCACAAAAGGCCTCTGCTGAAGGGCTGAGATGCAGAGAGTGAGGCATGACTACTCACAGCAGCCAGGTGGTATGCATCCACCTGCTAAGCCTTGTTCTGACACAAACTGACATCAGGGGCTCAGACCAACCTCCATTCAAAGTCCAGGCCTGCACTGACTGTTGTATGCTCTTGGGCAAGTCATTTCTCCACTCGGGGCCTCAGTTTCCAAGGACACGGGATACTTCAATTCCTGTCCTGCCTGCATCCGGGGATGCCATGATGAGATCCTGGGCTGGGAGGAGCTTTGTAAATGGAAGGACTGGAGCAGGGCCTTCTGTCCTGTCTGTCCCAGGTGGCAAAAGGCTGCGGAATTCCGCCGACTGAATGAGGAAGGCCCAGAGCTCTGGAAATTCCAGGTGGGCCACACGCCAGGCACTTGCCAACCACCCTTTCCAGGGAGAAAAAATACCGTTGTCTGAATTTCCTGCTCTCCGTGAATGCAAGGCAGCCCCAAGCCCAATGTGCCCCTTGAAAGAAAGATCCACATCTGATGGGGCACTGCACACCCATCCCAGAGGTTCTGTCGTGGGCCAGGCTGTGCCAAGGCTCCTTCCTTTTCTCTGTCCACAGCAGGGACTACCCAGACCCCGGGTCAAACTCACAGTCCAGTCCTGGACTTTAAGGCAAGGAAACCGAGGCCAGGGACCCAGAGACTCTTGCTCAAAACCCCTACTGAATGCACACCTGAACCTGCCAGGGCCAGGCCTGGGCTGGGTGCTGGGCCCGAGCTGAATCTGTCCCTGCTCACCTCAGCCACTCCCTGCACCCTGCACACATCTGCCCAGCAGCTGGCTGGGGCACAGGAGCCTTCAGCACTTCTTTCAGAGAAGCCAGGATGCAGGGAGCCCCTGCCCCAGTTATGTCCTCTCACCCTCAGCTCTGAAGTCCCTCCTCTGTCACCTTTCCCACACGCCACTCCCCACCCACCCAGCCTCTGCCCAGCCTCTACCTGGCTTGGCTCCTGCCTCCAGTTCCCACATCTGACTGCAGGTCGCACACTGACCGATCTCCTCCAAGAGGGCCCCCAGGACCACCCATGGCCCGGCTGCCCTCTTCCTGACCCTTGCCACCTCTAGCCACACATGACCCTGCCATTTCCACAATGAGCTGCTTCCTGCAGGCAGACCCGCCCCCGCCTCCCCCGAACCCCGCACCTGCTGTGTAAAGGGCTTCTTAGCAGGACAACCTCCTGGCCCTGATGCTGACTCCCCCAGGACCCCTCTGAGCATGGGGAGGGCCCGCCACTGCCCTAGGCTGCACCTCTGCTGTCAGCTCTCCCGCTGAGAAGAAAAGACCCCGGTGGCAGGTCTGGATCCACCTGGTGCAGGCAGGACAGGAATTGAAGTATCCCGTGTCCTTGGAAACTGAGGCCCCGAGTGGAGAAATGACTTGCCCAAGTGCATTTGAAGGAGGACCTACCTGTTTGAAGGAGGCATCCCCGGTGAACTGTCGCCCAGGCCACCTCGGGGCACAGGAAGGTGGCTCTGCCCCCCGACATCGGGACAGGGAGCCCAGGGAACAAGCGCAGGCATGGAGGGTCCCCTTCATATACAACTCACCGCTGCCACTGAAGACGGCGTGCCCAGTGAGCTGAGGGGACCCGGGAGACGGGGCCACCATGAGCAGGGCTTGGGAGAGGAGGCCAGGGGAGAGGGTTTCAGTGGCCCATGAATCCCAGCAGCTGGCACCATGCAGGACCTTGTTAGAAATACTGAATCTCAGCATCCACCTCAGAGCTCCTGAGTCAGAATCTAATAAGATCTCCAGGGATCTGTGTGCATGTTAGAGTTTTTAAAAATGTATTTTTATTGATTTCAGAGAGGAAGACAGAGAAAGGGAGAAAGAGAGAGAGAGAGAACATAAATGATGAGAGAGAATCATTGATCAGCTGCCTTCTCACAACCTCTACTGGGGATTGAGCACCAAACCTGGGTATGTGCCTTGACTGGGACTTAAACTGTGACCTCTTGAGCCACGCCAGCCAGACTGCATGCTACAGTTTGAGGAACATGGTCTACACGCCCTGCCATCCCACCAGGTGCACGGTCAGGCCCTGACCTCTCAGACGTTTTTAGGTTATTCTTAGAAATCTAAGAGATCTTGCCCATTTCCCCCTGGGTGAAGTGTGTTTTCCTTCCTTTGTCTGAATGCAGACTTGATGCGTAGACACCAAGGACAAAGGGCTGGTGGTTGGCTCCTTGACAAGACCCAGGCTCTGGCTCTGACCAAGAAGGACAGAGACAGGGCCATGGAGGGGATAGTGGGAGCCCCTGGGTGAACCTAACACCATATTCCGTGCACCCTCGCACTCTAACTGGCAACATTTGGACAGCATCCCTGAGAGGGATTTTTGTTCTTTTCTGGACCCACGAGCACTTCAAGCTGTAGACCCTTTTTTTCAGAAAACATGTAGATTTGTGGATAGCCCCAAATATGGCACATCACCAGGATGAGGAGTCAGGAGGGCGAGTTTCTGTCCCCAGCATCTTCAGACTTCCATTAGGGTGGTGGTGACAGCCGTCTGGGGTGATGGAGTCTGATGTTTCTGAGAGGTTCCTATGCTACCTCATTAGAGAGGGCAAGCACTTGCCTTGAGAGCCAGCGGCAGAGATAAGACCCGAGCCCGGCCTTCAGGCTCCTTGAAATCCCGGGAGGGGGCTGTGGGTTTTGTGAATGAGACTTCCGCTGCAGCAACAGACACCACGCACTCCGGTTCAGCTTTGACAAGATGGACGTGGGTCTAAGTGGATTTTTCTTATAATAGCTCTCCTTATGGGAAATCCATCCAAGGAACGATCTGGAAAGCAATGACGCCTCTAGGCACAGGAATATCCCCGAGAGTCTGACGTGAACACCAAAGGGGCCTCACTGAACCTGACCGGCTCAGGGGCCTATAGGGTGGGCCTTACAAACTCAGAGGCCAAAGGTGACCCCAGAGGATGGTCTGAACATTAAAATTCCCAGCTCCACGTGAATTGTGGCCGGTGGTCCCTCCTAGGCCTATCCCTTCCTCCATAAAGGTCAGTCTCTACCTGAGTGAGTCTGTACTCGCTCTCTTCCCGCTCCCAGGGCCCGGGAGCTGGGGAGCACAGAACCCCTGGCTGTTATCTTGTTCCCCGAACACCATCTCTATGTGCTGTGTTACTTATTAACTATCCTGTAAGACAAGGGCTCCTCCATTTTACTTTTTTCCAGTCCCTGAGGTTTCCCCACGTTGCTTTCTCCCACCCCCTTATTTACCTCCACGGTATTCATGTGAGCCTCCCACGGATCCCCCCTTTTACTGTAACGTACAACTGAAGCTGCAAAACGGCCCTTCCCCAGAGCATTGTCTCCGTCTGTTGAGATGCTGCTTCCCAGCGATTATCAATTTGGCTCAAATAAACTCATAAAAGTTCTCTGCGGGTTTATTGACACTTGCTGGCCGTAGTGAGCAGGTTCCCAGTGAAGCCCCCGCCCCAGAACCACCTGTGGGCCTGGTGCTCTTGCTTTGCAACAGGCGAGTTTTTCGTGGAATTCTGGGCCTACCTGTTTGAAGGAGGCCCTGACTTTATTTGAGCTGTTCCTAAAAAGAAAATGCTCGCCTTGGCAGGCTTGGCTCAGTGGATAGATAGATTGAGTGTTGACCTGAGGACTGAAAGGTCCCAGGTTCAATTCTGGTCAAGGGCATATACCTTGGTTGCAGGCATATCCCAGTGTGAGGTGTGCGGGAGGCAGCTGATTGATGTTTCTCTCTCATCGATGTTTCTGGCTCTCTATCCCTCTTCTCTCCTCTCTGTAAAAAGTCAATAAAGTATATTTTAAAAAGAAAGAATGAAAATTCTCAAAGTGACACTAAAGGACAAGTGTTGAGATAAATTAGCTAAGGATAAGGGTCAATTGAGATAATCCAGGGACTGGGGCGGGGGGAAGAGTGGCTGGTTTTCATTTTGGCTTTTAAAAATATATATATATTTTTATTGATTTCAGAGAGGAAGGGAGAGAAAGATAGAAACATCAATGATGAGAGAGAATCAATGATTGGTTGCCTCTTGCAGATTCCCTATGGGGGCACAACCCGGGCATGTGCCCTTGACCAGAATCGACCCTGGGACTCCTCAGTCCACAGGCTGATGCTCTATCCACCAAGCCAAACCGGCCAGAGCTGGTTTGGCTTTTCAATTGGAATTGCTTAGGAGAGTGAACAAAATATTTTGTCACTTAAATGAGAGTCTGTACTCATTCAGCTTTGAAGATAAGGGGCATTTACTCCCTCTAGCTCAAATTTTGGGTATTCTCAGGTGACTAAAAATCCGTGTGGAGGTGTCCAAGGATACCTCAGAGACTCTCAGACCCCACAAGGAATTCCAGCACAACGGTGATTAAATAACTGACCCCTCTGGGAACGCGCACAGGAAGGCTGGCCACCCAGCGCTCTGAGTCCTCGTGGGTGTATTACACAGCTGAGGCGAGAAGCCAGGACACGTAAGAGGGTTGGAGCGACTTGGAGGTGACAGCCCACAAGCAGCACACTTCAGCCTACTGCACAGTACACCTGGAATGAGTCAGGCTCTGCCCGTCTCAGAATTACTCAGCCTGTGCCCGTCTCAGAAGATGCCTCCAAGCCCGACAAGCCCTCAGCCTCGTTAGTACTCCTGCCATGTGGGAAGGCTTTACCTGCGAGTACTTCCAGAAATGGTAAGACTTAACGGGAGTGATAGAAACCTCAGATGGCCGAAATGGAGTTCTTTGACATTTAACCTGCCCCTCCCTGCCTCCTGCCCATGCACAACAGGGGAAAAGGCAGCTCTAAACTCAAACTGATGAAGGGGACGTTTCCCTCAATTAGCAAATAGAAGCCTCTGAAACGAAAGCACAGGGAGCCTTTCTTACCTCCAGGAAGTTAATAACAAAATGGTAGAGACTGGCTCTGAACTAAAGAAGGTTCCAGAAGCTGCTCAGAGCCAACACCCCACTTTTCCCTCTTCTCCAACGCCTCCCTGTACCCTTGACTTCATTGTCTAGACTCACTCTCTCCGCTTTCTCTCTCTTCTCTATGCCTCCTCCACTGCAGCTCCCTCTTGACCGAGAGGATACTCAGAACAGAAAACCGCCGCCTGGCAGGGGCTGAAAGCAGTGGTAGGGCCAGGCCCCAGCCCCTTGCGAGCAGGTGTCTGCCTGGCCCACGTTCCAGCCCCCCTGTCCCTTCCCCCACCCCTAGTGCCCGCAGCGGCAACAGCACCAGGGGACAGCTTTCTGCTCAGCCCTGCCTGTGTCCCTGCCTCAGTGTACCCCTCAGCGGCAGCGGTGGTGGTGGCGATGGCCAGAAATAACTTGGGAGAGCAGCCATTCTGAGCGTTGATGGCTGGCGTGTCTCAGTGACCATCCAGCATGTACGGATGTGGGAGGCCAGAGAGGTCAGCTTGTGTCCAGAACGTTCTGTGGAGAATCATCATGGAATTTAATCCGGAGATGTAGTTTCCAGGCGAGAGAAATGCGCACACAGGAGGGCTCGGTGCAGCACGGCAAGGAGTACAGAGAACTAGGGATGCTACCGGGGAAGCGTGTGCTGGATCGCCACGTGCCAACACGGCAGGACTTCTAGCAGGAAAAGCAAGTCACAGAGCGTCAGCAAAGTACAACCCATTTGTTTAAAAAGAAGGAGAAACAGCTGTTCATGTGCTGGCCTATGCCAGCACAGTGATTTTTATAAGGAACTCCTGCCTACAATCTGAAAAGAAAAAAGGTGCTTAAATCTTGACTAAAGTTTCTTAAAAAATAAACATTAAAAAATATGTATATATGATTGATTTTTTACAGAGAGAAAAGGAGAGGGAGAGACAGTTAGAAACATCGATGAGAGAGAGACATCGATCAGCTGCCTCCTGCACACCTCCTACTGGGGATGTGCCTGTAACAAGGTACATGCCCTTGACTGGAATCGAACCTGGGACCCTTCAGTCCACAGGCCAATGCTCTATCCACTGAGCCAAACCGGTTTGGCTAAATATATATTTTATTGATTTCAGAGAGAAACACCAATGATGACACAGAATTATTGATCTGCTGCCTCCTGCATGTCCCCTACTGGGGATGGAGCCGGAAACCTGGGCACGTGCCCTTGACCAGAATCGAACCCAGGACCCTTCTATCCGCAGACTGACACTCTATCCACTGGGCATCCATTTAGGACACCCAGACCTCTGAACTTGGGACAGATCTTTCCTAGAAGCTGGCAAAATACCATCTTTGCCTTTAGTTTCTCAGCTCATACTCTCAGGAGACCCCAGGAGTTTCCCCCACAGCCAGCCTGTCTCTCTGTGTCTGTCTGGCCCCGCTCTGCCTTCCCCGTGCTGACACCTCAGCACCCCTGCCCTGCCCACCCTGCACCAAGGAGGTGCCCTTGAACACCTGGGAGGATGGGGAGGCCGAGGCGGGACGGCTCCTGGCAGGTTCTGTCCTGATGGATGCGTGGAGATGAGGGAAGGGTATTCGAATAATCCTTGGCAGAGTGACCAGTGGGTTTGCCGGCAGCAGGAGAGGAGCCGAGCCCTCCCAATTCCGCAAACACTTGTCACTGGATGCTCACAGCCAAGCCAAGCGCGTGCGCTGCAGTTCCTCTGCTGCGCTGCTCCAGAACTGCCACTTGGGGGCGTAGTTCAGCTCCGCATTGGCTCTCAGCTGAGCCCCTCGTCTTTCCACAGTTAGGACAGGATGAGCAGATCCAGCACATAGGGCCCTGCGGGGCGGGATGTTGTGTGCAGCACCCCGGGGGGCGGTAAGAGGAGCTGCCCCGAGAAGAACAAAAAGCGAGGTGACGCCGGAGTGCACAGGACTTTCCCTTTCCTTCCCACCACTGCAAGGGCCTCCACTGTGTGAATGTCCCAGTCTATTCAGTCAGTTCTCTACAGGTGGGCGTCTGGATGGACGGCTTCCCCTGAAATAATGCTGCCACGAGTTTGTCTTGTGTGGACTTCATTTTGCGTTTTTGCTGTTGTATCTTTGGCATGGAAAATTAAAAGCCGGAGTATAGGCTAAGGGGGGAAGTGCAGGTATGATTTTGCCGGGCGCGGGTACCTCCCTCCCTATGGACTGCCCTCTGGGCGTGCCCGCCAGCAGCAGAAGGGCATGCCTGTTTCATCACATTAACACTTCGTCTGTGATACAAGTTGCAATTTTTTTTCTTCTAATTTGCCATTTGTCTTTTCCCCCTTATTTGTGTGTTTTGGGACACACAGCTTTGTGTGTGTTTTTTCTTATGTGTTTACATTTTATGTTTGGTCACAAAACAAACCTCTGTAAAATTAAAAGCATTGAAATCATACAGAATATGCTCTTTGACCACATGGGATGAAATTAGAAGTCAACAATCGATGGAAATTTGTGAAATTCACAAAAATATAAAAGTGAAACTACATGCTCCTTAAATAACCGCTGAGTTAAAGAAGCCACAAGGGCAGTTGGAGCACAGCTGAACGAAACTGCGGAGGGGAGTCAGGTGTCGCCCATCTTCTGGATGCGTTCCCCTCCTCACCAGGAAGTGGGTCTGCAGGAGCCACAGGATGAGGGGCTGCGCGGGTGGAACCCAGGGTCTGCAGCTCCCAAAGGGCCTGGTTCGGGTGCCTCTCCAAGATCAGGCGGCTGCCAGGGTCCTTAATTTTGCCCCCTCATCTTGGGGAGGCTTCAGCGCCTCCTGAAGAGAATGCGGCCACCGCGCCGGTTTTGCAGTTTTAAGATGCTCAACGCCCTCGCGCTTCTCCCCCAACTCGCAGAAGAAGGGGCCCAGGAGGCCCAGGGAGAGGCAGGTGCAGGCTGGCCAGGCGGTTGACCGCAGCCTCCGCCTCCATGGAGTAATTCTGACGAATCTGGGAGCTCATGTCGTTCGGCGACAAGGAGTTAAGGTAGAAAAAACACAAAAAACTCTGTTGGCTGGTCCCCGAGGTGGCCCTGAAGGTGGCAGCTGGATGAGACGCAGGAGAGAGGCCGGGGCCGGAAGAAGGGGCGTCCCTGGGTCTGTTCCCTCCAGGTGCTGTTGAGGCCGAGGGCACTGCTGCTCATTACGTTTCTTGTTCTTTACTTTGATTTTTAGATTCAACTGTTGGTAGATATGTGTTTATTGCCACACTGGTTCGGTGGTGGTGAATTCATTTAGCTGTTTTTGTCTGTGAAGCTCTTTATCCGACCTTCAATTCTAATGATCGCTTCGCTGGGCAATCATGTCTCTCTCTCTCTCTCTCTTATTGATTTTTCTCTCTGTCTCTCCCCCTTCCTTCCACTCGCTCTAAAAATCAATGAAAAATATTCTTGGGTGAGGATTAACAACAACAAAAAAAAGGTAACTCTTGTATCATCAATAATCCTCATTTTATTGCTTATTTTTGGAAATTTCGAAAGGATGTTATTGCAGAGGAAGGAAAAGGATATATGAATGGTTGAGAGAAGTTAAAAAAACTAGTTTGTCCCGATAAGTTGGTTACTTCTGAAGGAGGAGAATGAGACAAACTAAGAAGGACAAGGGAAGTTGTAGACAGTTTGTGGAAAAGGAATCTTGTAAAAGGAGATTTAGGTGTGAATGATGCTGAAACCAATATGGGAACGTGTTTACCTCCTAACCCAACAAGGACTGTTAACTATGTGAATTCAGATGAAAGCTGAAGTAGCTACAAAAAACATGTCCTTTTTAAAAAATATATATTTTATTGATTTTTTACAGAGAGGAAGGGAGAGGGATAGAGAGTCAGAAACATCGAAGAGAGAGAGACATCGATCAGCTGCCTCCTGCACACCTCCCACTGGGGATGTGCCTGCAACCAAGGCATGTGTCCTTGACCAGAACCCGGGACCCCTCAGTTCTTGGGCTGACGCTGTATCCACTGAGCCAAATCGGTTTCAGCATGGCCTTTTGTTGTTGTTAATCCTCATCCAAGGATATTTTTTCCATTAGTTTTAGAGAGATTGGAAGGGAAGGATAGAAGGAGGAGAGAGGGGAAAGAAAGAGAGACAGAGAGAGAGAGAGCGATGTGAGAGACACACATCAATTGGTTGTTTTCTGAATGCAGCCCGGCCAGGGCTGGTGTTGAAATTGCACCCAGGTAGGAGGCCTTGACCAGCAATCAAACCTGAGATGGTTTGGTGTGCTGGCTGGCGCTCTAATCACGGATCCACACCGGCCGGGACCAGGCAATTTCTTCCTAATGAAGTCTACCATTTGACAGTGTGTTTTTGTTCATCCTGAGCAGAGGATATCTTTTCCATTGATTTTTTTTAGAGAGAGTGCAAGGGAGGGGGAGAGGCACACAGAGAGAAATATTGATGTGAGAGAGACATATTGATTGGTTGCTTCCTGCAACCAGCCTGGGTGGGGAATCTAGCCTGCAACCAAGATACTTGCCCTTGATCGGAATCGAACCCAGGACCCTTCAGTCAGTGGGTTGATGCTCTAATCCCTGAGCACTGGCTAGGGTAGTGATCGGCAAACTCATTAGTCAACGGAGCCAAATATCAGCAGTACAACGATTGAGATTTCTTTTGAGAGCCCAATTTTTTAAACTTAAACTTCTTCTAACGCCACTTCTTCAAAATAGACTCCCCCAGGCCGTGGTGTGTTTGTGGAAGAGCTACCCTCAAGGGGCCAAAGAGCCGCAGTTTGCCACAATTGGGCTAGGCCATTTGGCCATGTGTTTTATTCAAAAGGTTGTTAACGTGAGCCCACCTCTGTATTTCTGCTCCGGAGCCAGCAGAGGTCAGCACTGTGCTGTGCTCCCCACCGCCGGGCGGTGCCCAATGATACAGGGATCTCTACCCGACAGACAGCAGGTCCGTTGTGGGAGGTCCCTCCTGGGGGGACCGCAGGGAGCATCCGGGCTGACGTGCCGGAGAGGGATGGAGACCAGCGCTAATGGCTCTCAGCACTGAGGTGGTGAGGGCAGTGCTTAAGAGGCAGTCTCTAGAGCCAGACTGCAAGCTTTTGTTTATTTTTAAATATATTTTTATTGATTTCAGACAGGAAGGAAGAGGGAGACATTGATCAGCTGCCTCCTACAGGTCCCCGACTGGGGACCGAGCCCTCAATCCAGGCATGTGCTCTTGACCGGAATCAAACCTGAGACCCTTCAGTCCACAGGCTGACGCTCTATCCATGGAGCCAAACCAGCCAGGGCTAGACCGCAGGCTTTAAATTGAGCTGTGTGGCTTAGGTAAGGCAATTCACCTCTCTAAGCCCAGGTACCCCTCTTTAAAAAATGGGGTGTGACGAGATAATAGCACCTAACCTTCTGGAGTGGTGTGAGCATTAAAGGGGAAGACGTGTGCAAAGCAAATGCCTTGCACGTTAAGAATCCAATAAATGGTTACTCATATAGTCATTAATTGCTGCCAGGTGCGCCCACAAAATGAGAAAGGCTGAACAGTGGTTGGAAAGGCGAGAGCAGGGAACCTGGTCAGCAGGGAAGGCCAGCAGGAGGGGTGACACTCTTTCCTCATTTGGGAGAGCGAGAGGGGGAGTTAGACCTGAGGAATCTGGGAATGTGGAGCTTCAACCCAGAGCCCGGTGAGCGCCTGTGGCCTAGAGATTCGAGGCCCGGCACCTTCTGGAACTCTCTCTGAGGGAAGTGCGTGCCTGGGGCCTGCAGGCAGCAGCTTCCTCTTTGCGCAGAGCGAGGCACAGGGAGAGGGCCAGGCCCGCAACCCAGGAAAGCCCAGGAGACGAATCCCCTGGAACGTGGGCATTGCTCTGTGACCGTGCTAGAATTTCCATTAAAAAAAGACCCCTGGCCGAAACCGGTTTGGCTCAGTGGATAGAGCGTCAGCCTGTGGACTGAAAGGTTCCAGGTTCGATTCCGGTCAAGGGCATGTATCCTGGTTGCGGGCACATCTCCAGAGTGGGGTGTGCAGGAGGCAGCTGATCAATGTCTCTCTCTCATTGATGTTTCTGACTTTCTATCCTTCTCCCTTCTTCTCTGTAAAA
>PVJN01039116.1:0-19968 GCA_004026805.1 Lasiurus borealis
AGTTTATTACCAATGAAAAAGCAGCAACAGCCAGAAGTAACATCATCGCATCTGTCCCCACGTCCCAACCCATACAGGGAATCATGGTGAGGGCTAGATGGTATTTGCACATGTTTTGGAATACAAGATGGTAGTGGAATGCCGAGTTTAGGAGACTTTGATGTTATAGAGCAGGGGTGGGGAGCCATTTTTTTGCCAAGGGCCATTTGGATATTTATAACATCATTCCAGGGCCATACAGATTTATCAACTTAAAAATTAGCCTGCTATATTAGGTCAAATATTTAATTAACTCATCCTAATGCCTCAGCAGGGTCAGAGCAAATGATTTTACAGGCCGCATATTCCCCAGCTCTAGTATGGAGGTGTTGGCACCAGACCTATCGAGAGAGAGAGAGAGAGAGAGAGAGAGAGAGAGAGAGAGAGAGAGAGAGAGATTTTATCTTAATTCTAAAGGATAAACTATTCTTCTCTACAAATGGGGAAAAAAAAGTGTTTATTTTTACTATTCCAGAACATCTCTAAAGTTTCACTGGAATCTTTTTATACTGACATCTTTAACTTAGCTGTAAATCCCTTAGCTCACATAAAGAAATGGGAACTGTTGCCTCTCAACAGTTAGCCATGGTCTTATGACCGGCTTTGCTTAATGAATGCTGAGTGAGAGTGATGGAATCTTTTAATAATCAGCAATGATTCACTGTGGTCCTTTCTCTTTCCTTGGTGACTAGCAAAAATCTAGATGACAGATGTTACAGCAGGCGGCTTTCCAAAATTTGCTATGACATGAAACAAAACCTCTGGTAAACCATGCATGCATAAACACACGCACAAAGAAAAAAACAACACATTGTTATTTAAACTACTAAATTTAGGAGGTCAGTTGTTTGTTATGCAATGTAATTTAACCTATTCTAGTGGATACACCATGGAAATTAGGTGTCATGTTTTCTGGGTTCTGGCTCCATTTACTTTTTTTACTTTCTGATGCATCTCTTTGTAAAAACCAAACAATAATACCATCTCCAAAATATTTGGTAGTTCTGAATTCTTTTCCTTTGCTCAGTCTTTATCTTACCTATCACTATCTTCAAGAGATAAAATCCTGCTTATCTTCCAAAACAAAGGTTGTCATCTTGTAAACAAAATCTTCTCTAATTCCTCTGAATAAAATGATAATTTTCAAGCCCACCGATATTTAGTAGTAACGTGTGTGTGTTTCTCAAATGTTGCTTTGTTTCATAGTCATACATGCATATCTCTTACACACAAAACCTGAGCTTTTGGAGATCAGGATTCATATGAAAGAGCTCACCACCAGGCTTTGCACTATTAGGAATTAATAAGTGCTTACTGAATTGCATGAGTTTCAGTTTTAACATATTTATAAGTATGTAGGAAATATGCAAAGCATTTTCTTATAGTTAAATTATATTCTTTATTTTATATAAAGAGTTTGAATTTATTCAACCCATTTACATGATCATAAATTGTAGAAATGTAAGATATGGCAAATATACCTATTATCTATATCTATTATTTATATCTATATCTATATCTATAACTATATTTATCTATATCTATAGCTATATCTATAAGCTACCAACTCTCTCTCTCTCTCTCTCTCTCTCTCTCTCTCTCTATATATATATATATATATATATATATATATATATAAAATGAACCCAATATTATCAATGTGTCTGCCTGTATATAAAATAAAATCAAGCTCAAATACTTAAGGAGGCTAAATATGTAAGTATTTGGGCAGGGATGCAGAATTGAGGCAAATGAGAAAGCATATGCTTCTGGTAAAAGAGGCTGTGACTAATGAGGCCTAATAATGACACAATGAAGGAATGCAAGGATAGTAATATGAGATCTTTCAAATTATCAGTTAATGCTGAGACAATGACTATTGCCTAGTTTTAACTTCAGAGAAGTAGTCTATGTATGATTTTATTAAAACAGTCTTTACATATTTTACTTAAATAAGGTCATTAGCATTGCCACATAACAAATAATTATCCAAAAAAACAGTTCATTGTTTCTACAATTAAATCAGAATCATCACTATAAATGTAATCTTTTGCAAATTATATAATGAAGCTTTTATTTTTAATCAATGTATTCAAAATCACAAAATTAGTTTTAAATTATGTAATTTTCAATAACAAATAGGTGGGGAGATTCAGTGACTTTTATCTATATTATATAATAGTTTTTTGATTTATTCTTTGACAACTCAGATGCTTTGAAAATTATAAACTCCCTATTTAAAATTCTTAATTATATTCTAATTGCATTTTCCTCTTAAAAACTTTGTAAACAGAAATATGCTTTCATGAACTCTCAGTTTCCCCTATTCCATCTGGCTTCTATTACTCAACAGAAGAAAAGAGAATAGTTTCAATTCCATTGGCTTTTCCAAAGTCTTAATTTATTCTGGATTTTTAAAATGGATAGACATTTGAGGAACCTGATGTCAGCTCTAATTATGGAAAATGGAATCACACGAATTTTTAGTCCACCTAGTAGAAGAGAGAATTTCTACCTTTCCTTTTTTCAAACAATAATTTTTTTGACTTACTCTTAAATTCTGAGAAAATCACATTTAAGCTCAAGATACCATCCTATCATGACAACAAATTATTTTTATCCAGATTTTGTTTGCAATTCATACCACACCCTAAGGAATTTATTTTTAAAAATCACCTGAGGATATGTTTAATTGATTTATAATGATGGAAAAGGGAGAGAAGGAAAGAAAACAAAGAGAAAGAAAGTGAGAGAGAGGGAGAGTGAAAGAGGTACCGAGTAGGAGGGAGGGAGTGAAGGAGGAAGGAAAAAGGGGGGAAAGAGAGAGAGAGAGAGAGACATTGATTGGTTGCCTTCCCTGCACATCCCAACCTGGACCAAACCTGCAACTTAAGTATGTGATATGACCAGGAATCAAACCTGTAACCTTTTTATTTATTTATTTTTTTTACAGAGAGGGATAGAGAATTAGAAACATCAATGAGAGAGAGAGACATCGATCAGCTGCCTCTTGCACACCCCCTCTCCTGGGGATATGCCCACAACCAAGGTACATGCCCTGGACCGAAATCAAACCTGGGACCTTTCAGTCCGCAGGCCTACACTCTATCCACTGAGCCAAACCGGTTTCAGCAAACCTGTAACCTTTTGATGTATGGAATGACACTCCAACCCACTGAGCAACACTGTCCAGGGCAGGGAATATTTTTAATTGTCTTAGTAAGGACTCCAAAATTTAAAATATGAAGAATTTTGACCAAAACTTTCTACTATTCTTTAGCTGAGAGCTTGTATTTCAACACTGCTTCACACTGCTTTTCAAAGCTGCGTTCCTAGAATGACCATAATGCCTTGCTCAGGGTCTCTCCTCCTCGAACAGGACCCCACAGGTCTAGATCCCCTCCAGCTCAGGGCCTCAGACACTATAATTTTAATGTTCAATGAATACATATCTGATCACACTAAGTTTTAAGAAATTACAACAAATATAGTCTAATCTTAACCAGTAAAGTTCAATCTTAGAGTCAGACTAACACTGTTCATATAAGGAAGATTCTCTTTTTATTTTTGCAATATAGCAACGCTCTTATCATCACTCTTTACTATTAGGGGAATCTGAGAAATATTTACAGCTTTTAGAGAAGAACTGACTTTAATTACTTTATTTTATTATGCTAAAAGTATTT
This sequence comes from Lasiurus borealis, assembly GCA_004026805.1. Classification (NCBI taxonomy): domain Eukaryota; kingdom Metazoa; phylum Chordata; class Mammalia; order Chiroptera; family Vespertilionidae; genus Lasiurus; species Lasiurus borealis. Next base: position 3,726 of record PVJN01039116.1, read on the forward strand.
TTATCTGATTAACTTACAAAGTATTCAGAGAGCTCTGTCAATTGATTTTGTCCATCATATGTACTAATGTTCAATTCTATACCCTAAATAATTACACATTTTTTCCTGCATTGGCTTAGGTTATTATTAATTTAATAAAATAACCTTTTATATAGTCTACTTTTTTACTTTGGCTCTTTTCTATTCCATCTATATAAGGCAGCAAACAGTAGTTTCTATAACATTAATATGAACACTTAAATATCTTATCCTCATGTAAAAATAGAATTTGATAAAAACAATGAGTGCTCTTCATGAAAATGTTTTAAAACTTTGTACAATCCACAATTAAGTTTGAAAAATATTTTAATTGTATTATAACTTGCTTATTTGTAATTATAGGGAACTTTAGATTGAAAAGGTTCACTGGCCAAAATATTTAATATATTTTTTATTGATTTCAGAGAGGAAGGGTGAGGGAGAGATAAAAACATCGATGATTGAAAGAATCGTTGTTCTGCTGCACACCCCACACTAGGGACCGAGCCTGCAACCTGGGTACATGCCCCGACCAGGAATGCAACCATGACCTCCTGGTTCATAGGTCAACACTCGACAAACTGAGTCATGCTGACCAGGCTAATGAAAAAATTGTTGTATTGTTTCTCTGTGAACAATATGTAAAGCCACCGGCACTCAGTCAACATCCTAACAAAATCCATAATGTACTCTAAAGTTTCTACTTAATTTGTCACAGAGTATAGATAAACGGAAGTTAAATATAGTGTGATAGTACTATGCAGTTGCACTAAAATTCCAAGCATTTTAAACATAAGTTTCCTAAAATGGAATCTGGTTTTACCCTGTTACTTATGATAACTCTTTTCAAATGGCAAATGAAATATACTTAGCTGCCAGGTTAATTTCAATAGCTTATTGGAATACTTTTCAGATGTATGTAAGTGTGAAAATACCTCTGTGGGCACCAATACTACCAAATAATTATTCCTGTGGAAATAGTTAGATATGGAATGTGTTCAAATTCCAGATGGTTATAACAAATAATTGGATACTAAACCAAAAAAATAACATTTTATTGGCCTTTTAAAAAAGAATAATATCTATATTCTACCCCTAAGGTAATTTCATTTTAGAACATTTATTATGATATGATCATCCATCTTGTATTTTAGAAAACTTTTTTTCTCTCTTGTGTCTTATAATTCCAGAGTGTATTTCTTTAATATCTTATAATAATTGTATTGCATTCATGGTCCAGATTATATTATTTATTAATCTCCTGTGTGTTTTTTTTAAGTATATCAAGAAAAAAATGGAAATAAAACCCCTAAAACATATTTAAAATGAAGCAGGTAACTCTATTTTAGATGGCTATCTTAAATTTACCAAAATATAAGGTGTATTCTGGTTTGGGGTTTATAATTTATTGATAATTTTCCACCATTTTAAAAAGAAGAGTACTGAAATTGCCACTGTTACTTGTTATAATTTACCTCTATGGCAAACTCCCTTTTGTAATTAGTTATCACCATTTCTTATTATTGGAAAAAAAGGTGTCATAATTTTTGGAATACATTTATGGAGAAATTTTTTATTAGAAAAGTCTAATGTGATCATTGAGTTTTTAGAGCTTCATAGATGAGAAAACATATTTTAATGCACTCTCTATAATGAATAATAATTCAAGAAATTTCAGGAACCTAGTAATCTGCAGGGAAATTTAATTCAAATTCACTGCAATAAAGAAGGGGAAAGTCATTAAAAGAATAACTTGGAAGCCATTTACCTAACCTCTCTTTGTGCTTTTCTGGGGGTGATGGTGATGATATATGTTTTATTTAATAAGATGACAGACTACTGTTAGAAAAATTGAGCTGAATGAATATGTTCTAACAATAATTCTTATTTTTTTGAATTCTAAAAATTGTTTAATGTCTTTATAGAAAAATCTTTTGTTTGAGACAGAAGAAAGTCTAATCATTGGAAGAATACTTTAAGCCAGATTAGAAGAGACTGAACATTTTTACTCAAAAAATCAAGAAATGAGTTTATGTAGAAAACCTTGGCTAACGTAAAGCAGATGTTATATTTTGAAGGGCAAATGCATGTGCCTTTTACAAGAGAAATTGGGAAGAGGAGATAGAGATATTTCTAAAAGATAGACACATTTCATTCACTTTTCCTTTTTTAAAAAAAAGTTTTATTTTGTCTTCACCTGCATATACCTAGAAGTCTAAGCATTTAGCAGACCAGGCATCCAGGGTTTTGAACTAGTTTACAGGCTCACAACTAATATCATCCAGAATAGTGTACAGAATATAATAATCTGCATTCCAAAGCCCATAGAAAATGTTCCAGAGACTTACGCAGGCTATTTTATTAACTCATTTAGACTTATAAATTCTCAGGCTGCAGTGTTTGTTGTTATTCCATTTATTTATTTCTATCTAACAAATGGCCCAAGTTTAAGTGGATTGAAGCAAAAAATATTAAAAATATCATATCTCATCATGTATTGGGTTGAATGGGCTCAGGTGAATGATTCTCAATTAGAGTCTCCAAAAAATGGTCCAATCAAAGGAAATGGCCAACAAATCTAGCGGCCGTCGTTTCTGGCTGTTGCTGGGAACGGAAGTGGAGTTGCAGACTAGAGTTCCTCAATGTGACCTTGTCACAGGGCTGGGGCTTCTCCTCACACGGTGGTGGGTTTTGAGTGACAGCATCCCCAGAGTAGGTGTCTCATGGGACAAGCTGCAGCAGATGCTTGCTATTGGGTCAATAAAGGGCTCTATCAAACATACCACCACTCCTGACTTATTCTAATGATCAAAGCACTCAAAATCTTCATCATACTCTTGTCATAATAAAATAAAGTAAAGAAATATAAGCTCCCTTAATGAGAAAATTGCAGGGTCACATTGAAGAAGAGCATATGAAATATCAGCTATTGTAGTCGCTCCCCTTGCAAAATGTAATCCGTCACAATTGTCATGGAAATAAAAAGAAAAAAAATTGGGGACAGTTCTATGTGCCCTGATAAATAAGAGTGAGGCGAAGTAGATTTACATTGTGAGTATGCAACACACATAACTTATTCTTGTGTTATTATTTATTAATTACTGAAGTATTTCCCATATGGACAATTGCAAACCTACTTTTGCTCTGTCCTGTATTAGGCCACATAAACTTTGGCCAATCACTCTTTCTTTTATCCCAAATAGATGTGTCACTTTTTAGATCTTGATTTGTGTTTTGTGGAGCTGATATGATGGATAACTATGTGAACCAGTCATCAGTAAGCAGCTTGACTAGAAATTAGGAGATTATTGCCCTCACAAAACCTAATACCCTTATAAATGAACTCCAAGTCACAAGATGGATTCAGATTCTGATATACAGAAGAATAAAGCATATAAATTCCTATTAAGAACATGCTGGTAAAACTTGTATGAGTAGGCTAATCCAAATTTAGGTTCTTATGGGACATTAATTAACTGTTTTTCCTTCTGAATAAGGCAAGTAACCTGTGCCAAAATGGTATAGTTCCCTAATATTAGAATATCAGGCAGTGATATTTCTAATCCTCAGTAGCAGTAAATTACCTTATTCCTTAAACATCAAATTGCTCATCATATTTTTAAAATTTCTCAATTTCTCCCTTTCTTATCTCTTCTGGGGCTATTAGTTTTGATTTAATCTGATTATGATTCCACATACAAAAGAGGCAATTCATGCATTATAGTGAATATGGATGCATATTAGTGCTGTCTGTGTGTGTGTGTGTGTGTGTGTGTGTGTGTGTGTGTGTGTGAAGATCATGTCAGGTCAGAATATTATATAAGTGGCATAACACAAAAGTATTTCCCAAAGTAATGAATTCAGACTTATCAGGGGATTAAGAGCACAAACCAGCCCACAAACAGAAAGTGGGAGCATCTATGAGTCGAAACAACACAATATTAATAATTCCAACCATATGAATTAAAGCATAATAAAAAGTCATGTAATGATTTCTATTCAGGGAATTTTTTTCTTTTTATAATAAATGAATGATGGATACATTAGAAATATGCAAACACAGGAACTGTTTCAATCAACCTAGTATGAATCTGTGGTTCTTTTGGTTTATTTTTATGCTCTTTAAAAAAAAAAAAAAGAAAGAAAACTGTATTTTTCCTCTCAAGGAATATCACACTTTAATAAATCTGTGACAAATAAACTTGAATGTGCGCACATAATAAAATGTGTGTCATTATACTATGCCGTCTTTCTTTACCTTTCACCAATTCCTGATTATAAGATATATCAAACCAACTTATATGTCACTGGAGGCCCAATGCATGAAATTTGTGCAAGAGTAGGCCTTCCTTCCCCTGGCTGTCTGCACCGTCTTCCCTCTGGCACCCGGGACCCGGGCTTCCCTCACAGCCCAGACATTGTCCAGAAGGTCATCCAGGAGGATATCATGAAGGATGTCTGGTCTAATTAGCATATTACACTTTTATTATTATAGACTAGAGGCCTAATGTATGAAAATTTATGCACTGGTGGAGGGGGGGTCTCTCAGCCCAGCCTGCCCCCTCTCACAGTCTGGGAGTCCTCAAGGGCAGGAGGCGACCTGACAATCAGGGGAAGGTGATGCTCCATTACACCTCCACTGGCTCTGGTTATCTGAGCATCTGGTGGCCCTGGGTGGCTGGGCAGCACCATCCGAGGCTTGCCTGTGTCTCATTTTAGCCCTGGACAGCTGGGCAGCCTTCATCAACGTCTTGCCTGCCCCTCAGACTGGCCCTGGGTGGCTGGGGGGCTGAGGGGACTGGCAGATTCTGGAGGCAGGCACACAAGACGGTCAGAGCCTATGGGTAGGCAGGCCTAGACTTGCTGCATACCTGCCACCCCTGCAGGTCTGAGGGGACTAGGCACTGCCATCTTGTTGCTGTGGGAACCACCATCTTTGAGGACATGGCACTCAATTAGCATATTCCCTCCTTATTGGCTGTGGGCCTCACCATCTTTGAGAGTGGGGCAATCAATTAGCATATTCCCTTCTTTCTGGCTGTGTGCACTGCTATCTTTGGGATGGCGTGAGGGTCAATTAGCATATTCCCTCTTTATTAAATAGGATGAGACATATCAATGCTTCTTTGTGAATTACCAATATTGTGTGGTTCTACTTGGAGGTGCTCCCATCTTCTGATTGTGGGCTAGTTTGTGCTCTTAATTCTCTGATAAAGCCAAACTGAACTTATGTTTAAGCTTCAGGTTGTCTCCAAGATGTCTCCTAAATTTATTTGATAAAGTGTCAAAAATTCATTTTTTTAATGCAAATTTTTTCTTTATATTATCATGGTAGTTACAAATTTCTATCTTCTTTAGTCTATTATTGTAATGTCAGTTAGACAATTATATGTGAAAATAGTTTGCAAAATTTAGAGGACTATAAAAATGTAAGTTTATTATTATTAATACTCCTTTGTACAGGTACACATGAAAATGAGATCACTATCACTTTGCCAGAAATTGATGTTTCCCCACTCCTTTATTTTATTCTTTCATTTTCTTGTCCCCTGAAGGTTCAGTTTTCCCTGAAACACTTAATAAATTCTGATAATATTATTTCCTCATTGAAAGCCACCCAATGGATTTTTATATGTTTTTTAATAAGGATCGACTTAATTAACATGGCCTACAGCGCCCTGAAGAACCTTGTTCCACCTTGATCTGTCTCCTGCCAGTGTTTGAGCTCTTCTCTGACTGCCTTCTTTTCACTGTTCACACAGTAGCCTAACTGCCAGTCTTTTCGAGCTTCAAAAGAGAAGTTAGTCTCCTGCCACTTACAGATTTCAGTAAATCTATTTTTTTTTGCCAGAAATTATCCTTTCTTCCCTTAGGTTTTAGCTTAATTACTTTCTAATCAACCTTTAGACACTGAAATTAAAAATTGGCCTTTGCTGTCACTTGGCCCAAAATAATTCAATAGTCATTTTCAAAGTGAAGTGTAGTCCCTCCAAAAGCAGCATCAGCATCACATGGGAACTTACTAGACATGCACATTATCAGGCCCGACTTCCAAATCACTGAATCAGAAACTGTGAGGATGAGGCCCAGTAGTCTGTCTTAACCAGCCTGCTGATGCTGATGCTGGCTCAAGCTGGAGAGACACGCCTCTCTTAAAAAGAAAGGTGAAGTTAGTTATCACATGACATGTCATATTTCCTTTGCAAAACTGTTTTAAAAATGGGGCTTCTCCCTCTCAGAAAAAAAATGCAATAAGGTATATGAAGTATGCATTTTTACCTAACAACTTTGGTTGTTCTTTACTGGTAATCTCTTTTTTCCAGCCCTAAAAGATGGTGTCCCTGCCTACATCTCAACCTGTGCCTCATGACAACCCCTTTGCCTTTAAACTTGAGTTCAGGCTCTCTTGTCTTCCCTTTGTCCAGAATGGCTAATATGGTTAATATTAATATGGCTTTCTCCTTTATGTTATCAAGAGCTCAACTCAGAAATCACTTTCACAAAATGCCTTTCCTGACCACCATGTATAAAAATAGAGCAGCCCTAGAAAAAACAGAAACAAAAAAAACAAAATGAGAAAAGTATAATAGCCCTATCAATTTTCTATGCCATTATTTCATTTAATTTTTCATAACATTTATCATTATTGACATAAAGTTTTTATTTGTATACTTCTCTTGGCACCTCTCAGAATGAAGAAAGATAATACTACAATTTTGAAACATTAAGCTGGAAATATGCTGAGTAGTGGGAAATAGCTAGGGCTAAGATAACCAGTTATCCAGGACACAGAGGAGTACTAATTGAAATGTAATCTTGATTCCATGTAGACCTTGCTGGATCAGACTTCATACAGGTGAGATGAATCTATCAAGTTCACCAAAGGATTCATATGCCCAATAATGCTTTCAAACCACTAATCTAAGGAACTGCATTGGATAGCATGTTCAAAGTAATGGGAGACCATTTAAAGATGTCAAATATTTTGTTTTAGGCTAGTCTCCATAGAGGGCATGTAAAGAATGTAGTTGAATAATGTTAGAATAGAGACTGGATGAAAGGTTATGACTGTTGTAGTTGTACAGATAAAGAGATATCATTTTAACTACATTACTAACAGTAGATATAAAAAAAGAAAATGGCTTTGAAAACATGTGGAAGAGCAAATCTACAAAATATCATAACAGAAATGGAGTTATTAGGTAAAAGATTGCTTTCAGATGATTGCCAGGTTCTTGGAATGAGGGACTGAAAACTGCAAGAATTTGGTCCAACATCAAGCAAACTAAAATTCTCTTCATGAGCAATTTTTTAAAATACCTTCCTGTTGTCAAAAACAATCAACCAAATCAAATAAACACTGATATGAAGTATGATATTTTACCTATAAACAACGTATTTCATTCTATATTAACTTAAGTAATAGATTCAATTTTTCTTTCCTGCTTTTTTGGAAAATGCAAAGTTCAAGTTGGCTACTTGACATTGACTGGGGACAGTCCCTGAGAGCTTGTGATACTGGCCCATATGACCAAGCAGTGGTATGACCTGTAATGCTTTCCAACTGATGATGGCAGCATGAGGCCTTAAAGTAGACCAGATTATGATTATTACCTAAACTCAATCACCATTATACTGGAGGCTGTCTCCGTTAAGTGTAGTTCAGAATTTGTGAAATGACCGTTTTAACAGTGTACACTCACATAACACTTTTCTTCTTTTCTTTCCATTACATATTTTGAGTGAGAACTTTCTTTTTTAAATTATTGGACTAATAACATAGGGTGTAATGATACACTAGGTAGTGAGAGTAATTTATTTAATTACCTTCTAGATTTTAAACAAAGTTTAGACCAAAAACCTTTATTAATAACAATATTTTCAAATTATACCATTAGAATTCTTCATTAGAAATAATATTGAAATAACATATGTGAATATAAACTATTTTATGCCAACACTTTTTTAAATCACTTGGCATTATGTAAGAATTGCCGCCCTATTACCTTAGCTGATCTTTTGACATACAACTCCTAATACAACTGAAGGCATGGTATTTTATAGCTTTGCACAATCACATTCCACTTACTGTCTGCATTTAATAGCATTATCATTCCAGCAATGAATTATTGTTTAAATATTGCTGTAATAGCTATTGTTGATCATGTCTAAGGTGTAACAGAAATTGACAGGATGTCATTTTAGTTTGCTGGTGGCTTAGTCTTAATACCCAGTTATACCAAGTAACTGCACTGTCATTAATAATAAATTACTACCATCTTTGATGGACATTTATATTCAACAACTCTGTGGAGACATTAGCATACGTTTTGACCAGTAACTTAAACACAATGTGTGAGTTTGGTTCAACCAGCTCTGAGAAAAATTTGCATATCGATAGACTATTTAAAAACCAGGATAACTTTCATAACTGTCTATATATTATAAAATACTGACATCGATCTCAATATTAAGGTTTTGTTTCAGCATTAATCCTTACTTATTTAATATGTACCCAAATATATGTATGAACACATATATTAATATATATGCATATCATATGTACATATTTTATCTTTAATTATTAAACTAACCAATACATTAAATTTTAACAATGTGTTAAATCAACCAAATACTTTAAATTAAAAACTGCATCTCTTTTCTCATATATTCATGTCTAAGATATTTTTCTGTTACTTATATACAAATGTTTATTTTAGCCTTACAAGATACTCCTTTATTATTTTAAAAGATGTATCAACAAGACAAGGATGTGTACTCTCACCACAATTATTCACCCCCTGCCCTGTGAGGCATTTACCTTTCTCTGTTCTTTTCCCTGGCACAGCAGTGCAACCTTTGTCCCAGTCAGAATAGGACAAAGTATTTATCAATAACAGTAGTTAACTGAAGAATCAATGGCTTCCTTTTGTCAATCATGTATTCAGTAAATCAATAAGCATAGAGTTCAGAACCAAGCATATGTGAAGTACTAAGAAATGATTGCGCATAACCTTCCAGAACTTCTTGATATCTATGCGACATTCATACATTCACATCCTTTTCATGATGAAATCTTCAGTATACACTAGATTTATCTTTAGAAGGGTCTGCAATTATGTTATTTTTTGTTAAAATTATGAAATGCAGTATTCATTTCTTAAGCACTAGATTCTTCAAAAAAAATCTTTCCTGCTTCCACATAGCAAAGAAATGCATGCAGCTTGGCAAATATGTAATTTATTTATATTGAACCATCTGCTTGCTGGGCAGTTTGAAGCTCTTTTCGCTGCTAACAAGTCTATCTAAAGATCCTTTTTTAAAAACGAGCTAGTCTTGAAAGCATTGCCAATTAGTTTTAACTTCACAAAATGAATGACAACCTGATGAATGCCATCACAGAACACATCATTACTTTAAAATTTGGCAGTTATAAAGAAATTCACAAAGGCAGTAATTAAAATTAGCAGAAAAAGGCAAGCTGCTTCAACTTGATGCTTTCAACAAAAACATATCCTTATATGTTAATGATGGCTTTCAGTGATATTTTCAACAACTTTTCCACATATAGGGTAAATCTTGTTCCTTCACTTCACAACTCTAATCTTCAGCAATAAATGAACATGAAGTGCAGTGTTAGCATTTTTAGGAAGGAATAACAAGTTATTTTTGATGTTGTAATTATTCCCATCTCTTTTATTCTAAAATGTTACATTAAAAATGGCAGTGGCATGACATCATTGTCAACTAACATATTACAGAAAACTGAAAGAACAATGTGGAAACAAGCGTCATGTGTGAATCATATAGAAACAATGACAAGTTCAAGTCATATGTCAAACCTAATGTATGAACATTAATATTTTTCTTACTATAGGGTATGTATGAATAGGGATGTGAAGAGAAGCCTTGAGCAGAGAGATACTGGTGTCAAAGATACTATCGATTTTATAATCGTATTGTTTAAATCTATTTTTATTTTATTTTTAAAATGTTTCCTTGCTTGGAGAGATCATAATTTATTTTTGTAATACATTTAATTGATTTCAAAGAGGAAGGGAGAGGGATGTATATGTAATCAATGATGAAAGGAAATTATTGATCAGGTGCCTCCTGCAAGTCCCACACTAGGGATTGAGCCTGCAACCCGGTCATATGCCCTGACCAGGAAATAACCGTGACCTTCTGGTTTCTAGGTCTATGGTCAACCACTGAGCCACGCCAGCTGGGCTAAACCTATTTTAGCGTAACAGTTTTGCCTCATTTAATATATGGAACAACACCAAAATAGTAAGTGCACGATTTCAATCAGATTGAATAAAATATTCTTTTTCTTATAACTAATAAAATGTCCCTAAATAGAATGTTCAGTTTCAAGCACTAGTGAATTAGGTGGTATTTTCATTTAGATATTAATAGCTAATTTTGAGAGGTACATGATATATGATGTAACCACTTCCTATGGGAAAGTGCTTGTGAAAGAAGTTCTAAAATTGCATCTAAGTTTTGAATATAATGTAAAAGATTGTTTAGGAGAGAAAAGTGAAATTTAATTTTTTAAATATTTTTATTAATGTATTACATGTATACATATCTTCCCATTGTTTCCCACCACCACTCCCATGCATACCCTAACTGCCCAGTGTCTTGTGTCTATTGGTAATGCTTATATGCATGTATACAAGTTCTTTGGTTGTTCTCTTATCTATCGAAAGCACTACCCATTAAAATACCAAGACATATTTCACAGACCTAGAAAGGACTCTTCAAAGATTCATCTGAAATATAAAAAGACCCCGCATAGCCACAGCAATCCTAAGAAGAATAAAGTAGGAAGAATCTCAATACCAAATCTTAAGCTGTATTACAAAGCCACTGTTCTCAAAACAGCCTGGTACTGGCACAAGAACAGACATATAGACCAATGGAATAGAATAGACAATCCAGATATCGACCCAAACCACTATGCTCAGATTTATTGATTTGCGGATATTGTACCATCCTTGCATTCCTGGGATAAATCCTACTTGGTCATGATGTATGATCATTCTGATTTACTACTAGATCCAATTTGCTAGAATTTTGTTAAAGATTTTGGCTTTTATGTTCATGAAGGATATTGCTTGTAATTTTCTTTCATTGTGTTGTCTTTATCTGTTTTTGACATTAGGGTGATGCTGGCTTCATAGAAGGTACTTGGAAGTGTTCCTTCTCCTTAAAATTTTTGGAATAGTCTGAGGAGGATAGGTTTTAATTCTTCCTTGTATGTTTGGTAAAGCTACCCTGTGTAGCCATCTGGCCCCAGGCTTTTGTTTGCTGGAAGTTTTTTGATGACTGCTTCAATTTTTTCCATAGTTATTGGCCTATTGAGAAGTTTAGATTCTTCCTGGTTGAGTTTTGGAAGGTTATACTTTTCTAGGAATATGTCCATTTCCTGCAGGTTGTCCAATTCATTGGAATAGAGTTGTTCATAGTATTTTTTAACAATCTTTGTATTTCAGTGGGGTCTGTTATTTCTCCTCTCTCATTTCTGACTTTGTTTGAATCCTCTCTCTTTTCTTCTTGGTGAGTCTATCTAGAGGTTCATCAATCTTGTTTGTCCTTTCAAAGAATTAGCTCTTGGTTTTGTTGATATTTTTAATTGTGTGTTTTTTTTCTTCTCACCTTATCCCAGGTGAAATCTGACCTTTCCATGTGGCGTGTAAAGCTCCTCTGAATCCGAGGTTTGCGCCAAAGGGAACCAGTGTTCTGGGGCTCGCAGCTGCCCTAAGGGTGCTGCAGCTGTAACTTTTCAGGTTTCCATAAACATCAACTTTCCTCTTCAAGATGGTGTGATCTCTGTGTCCAAGCTGGGGGCTCCAGGAGAAAAACCCTAGCAGCAGTGGGGCTGCCTAGTCAGAGGAGTCCTGTCCAGCAGTCCCCCACCTTCTCCTGGAGTATAACTGTCCCTTAACTAGCCAACAAACAATCCCAGTGAGACCCTCAGCTGTTCTCTGTCTGCTCAGGGACAAGGCTTGGGACACATCCATCTACTTTATCACCATTTTTTCCCCAAAAAATATCTTTAAGTATTAAGGAATAAATCATTATGCTTAAGGAAACAACTCTACTCATGAGAGTTTGGAACAGAACTCATCCAAAGCACAACATCAATTGTATATAGCAAACAAAACCAGATATACAGCAAAGCAACACAATTCATGATTTGTCTTTTAATAATACTAGAGGCTCAGTGCATGAAATTCATGCACTGGTGGGTCCCTAGTGGCTGCTGGCTGCTGACCATGTACTTACTCCCTGCGGCCACCTACTGCCACCAGAATCTCCCTCCCTTCCCCTAGTTGGCTCCTCCCCCTGGTATAACTCCTGGGAAAACTCTTGGTCAAGAGGACAATTTGCATACTATGCTTTTATTACATAGGGTTTTCATATTTGATTCCATTACCCAAACATAAAGTGCCACAGCCCAGGTAGCCTTCTATACCTAAAAGGCATCAAACGTTTCAATTATTAATTTGAGGCTCAAAAGATAGTTCTGCTGTTTGCATAATTTAATTTGTGAATTAGAATTTTCTAATTCAACTGAGAAATTATTTTCTATATGAAGAACATATTATTGAAAATACGTACAGCTAAATTCTACATTTTCCACAGTGAATCAGATGCTAAATAAATTTTTCAAGCAATTTGAATTGATGGTTAGCAGCATCTGTTATTGAAACAGGCAAAAATAAATGGATGCAACTATATATACAGGGTGTGGCAAAAGTAGGTTTACAGTTGTGCGTATGTGAAATGGAGTTTATTATTATACTAGAGGCCTGGTACACAGATTTGTGCACCAGCCTGGCCTGCAGGGATTGGGCTGAAACTGGCTTTCCAACATCTCTTTATGGGACCCAGATTGCAAGAGGGTTCAGACCAGGCCAAGCTACCCCACTGTTAGATGATGGGGACCAGAGAGGGATTGCGGGAAGGCTCCAGGGCATGTCTGGCCTATCTCGCCCAGTCCTGATAGGCCAACCCAGAAGCAAGCTAACCTATAGGTCAGAGCATCTGCCCGCTGTGGTCAGTGAGTGTCATAGCTACCAGTCACATGGTTGAATGGTCACTTAGGCTTTTATATATATATATATTAGAGGCCCAGTGCAAGAAATTCATGTACGGAGATGGTGTTCTTCAGCCTACCCTGCTCCCTCTGCAATCTGGGACCCCTTGAGGGATGTCCAACTGCCTGTTTAGGCCCAATCATAAATGGGCAGTTGGACATCCTTCTCACAATCCAGGACTGCTGGCTCCCAACTGCTCACTTGCTTGCCTGCCTGATTGCCCCTAACCGTTTCTGCCTGCCAGCACTATTACCCCTTGACCACTCCCCTGCCACTCTTATTGATGCCTAACTGCTCCCCTGCCAGCCTGTTTACCCCTAACTGTCCTCACCCTGGAAGCCTGGACCCCCTCTCCCCCTCCAACTGCCCTTCCCTGCAGGCCCAGTCACCCCCAACTTTCCTTCTCTGCCAGCCAAATCTCTCCCAACTGCCCTCCCCTGCTGGCCTGATTGCCCACAACTGCCCTCCCATGCAGGCCTGGTCCCTGCCAACTGCCCTTCCCTGCTGGCCATCTTGTGGTGGCCGTCTTGTGTCCACATAGGGACAGGATCTTTTGTCCACATGGGGGCAGTCATCTTGTGTGTTGGAGTGATGGTCAATCTGCATATTACTCTTTTATTAGATAGCATAGAGGCCTGGTGCACGGGTGGGGGCCAGCTGGTTTTCCCTGAAGGGTGTCCTGGATCAGAGTGGGTGTTCCCTTGAGGCATGGGGTGGCCTGGGCCAAGGGCCTGTGGTGGTTTACAGGCTGGCCACGCCCCTAGAAACGCAAGGGGAGGCCCTGGTATCTGGGATTTATGTATCTTCTACAATTGAAACTTTATAGCCTGGAGCAGAGCCAAGCCTTCTGTTCACACAGCCATTGAAACTTTGTTGCCTTAAGTGGAGGCCTGCCTGGCCAGGGTTCCCAAAAGCTTGTCTTCCTCCATCACCAGGGGCAACCCAACCTTCCCCCCTGCTCTCCCTTTGGCTGTAGCCATTTTGGTTGGGTTAATTTGCATGCTTGCTCTGATTGGCTGGTGGGCATGATTGGTGGGTGCGGCTGGTGGATATGGCTGGTGTGTATAGTGGAGGTATGGTCAATTTGCATATTACTCTCTTATTAAATAGGATATAGGTAGGTTACTTATTAATTTTTGTTCTTCATACAAACAACTGTAAAACTACTTTTGCTCTACCCTGTATTTTATACAAATAAGGAAAAAAAAACCTACTAGTATCAATTTTTTCTTTGCTTTTCATAGCTGTCAATCTACTTTCTAGGAATCTGTCTCTCTTTTGCTTGTTAGTTCATTAGATTTTACATGAATGAAATCATATGGTGTTTGCCTTTCTCTGAGTGGCTTATTTCACTTAGCTCAATGCTTTCTATATCCATCTATTTGTTTTCATACAAGGTCTTCAATTTTGAAAAAAATAGTTCTATGAAATTTAATTTTTTAGCAAGGGACAGGATACAAGATTAAAGGAACAAAAGCTATATTTTCATACAGGCAGAGAAAATTACTATTGGAAAAACAGTTTGCAAGTTATATTAAAAATAACTTCAAATGCTCTTACTTACCATGCCTGCCTTCCAGGCACATGCTTACTACTTCTTGCATATACTGAGTATTACAGTGGTACCTTGAGATACAAGTGCCCTAACATATGAGATTTTTGAGATACGAGTCGTTGAGCGAGCGATTTTTGCTTTGAAATAAGAGCACCAGTTGAGATACGAGTAATCGTGTGGATCGGCCTGCTGCACAAGACCCAACAGTTTACCACAACTCGAGCAACTCATACTTTCCCATGCCCCAAGGTTATGGAACAAATTAAACTCATATCTCGAGGTACCACTGTAATTCCACTGATCAGTTATCAAGCTTCTTCAATATAAATCGAATAAAAGAGGTTATATTCTCTTTTTTTTTGTCATGGGTTAAATATTATCTCCAATATGCATAGCCTGAATACTCCTTTTAGAATTGAAACTAACATTATAGACACACACACACACACACACACACACACACACACACTCATAAATCTTAAATTGGGAATATTGTATATCTTTGAATTTAAATGTATATCTGAGTTATTTACCTAAAAGGAAATTCTTAACAATTTAAGCATAGTACTATTTTAAATGGAGATATGTAAGCTATTTAACAGAATTTAAAAAGGCAATTATAAGAAAATCTATCTTTTGCCACTTTTTCCTTTAAATTTCAGTCACACTGGTAGGCTTTTTAATGCACTAATATGCCACATTCTTCAAGCCGCTGGGACTTTGCTATAGCTGTTCCTCTGGCTAAAATATTTCCTTCACAGTTCTGCCTACTTTCCATCACTTATCTCTCAGTTCAAATGTCACCTTTACTGAAAGGCCTTGATGAGCACTCTAGCTCGCTAATATGTACCACTCCTACCCCATCAAGTACTTCCAGGATCAGTTATATATTTTATTTGCTTTGTAAATTACATAACTATCTAATTAGGTCTTAAACTGTATTTATTTACATTATTTATTTTTTTCTGCATCCTCAACAGTTTCCCTTGCCCCAAATAAAAACGACGGTTCCACAATAGTTAAAAGGTTATTTTTTCTCTGGCTTTTTCACCACAATATTTCTAATTCCCATCACAATACCTGGAATAGTTGGTATTCAATACATTATTCTTGATTCAATAAATTATTCTGAGCAGCCCATTAATTCTGGTCTCAGGAATAACAATTTGCCAACATACTTTAGGCATATTTTGTAGATATGGTGCATGTTAATATCTCCACTTGAGAATAACCAACTTGTTTATTTTTTCTTTTTAAAAACATGTTAAATTGGATGCTTAAATAATATATTAGCTGTCCCAATTATTTAAGTATGTTGATGTTTTAGTTTGTTTGTGAAATAAAAGTATAAAAGTACTAATGAATTACCAATAAAAATACACATGTTAACATAAAAATTTATTATGTTACTGTTATTAACAATGTGATAAATTAGTTATGGTATAGAATTTCATAGTAGAAAGTATAAGGCAAGATCATTCAAGTCAAATCAATTTATGACTTACAAAAGGAAATTATTATATTGTTAGTCTGCATACCAACAGTTATTTTCTGCCCTATT
>PVJN01039117.1:0-19972 GCA_004026805.1 Lasiurus borealis
ATGGCATTTCTATACACCAATAGTAAACTTATAGAAAGATATACTAAAAAAGCAATCCCATTTACCATCGCACCAAAAAAATTAAGATACCTAGAAATAAACTTAACTAAGGAGGAAAAAGACCTATATGCAGAAAACTACAGGACACTGATAAAAGAGATAGAGGAAGACAAAAAGAGATGGAAGAGCATATCATGCTGATGAATTGGAAGAATCAACATCATTAAAATGTCCATACTGCCCAAACCAATCTATAGATTCAATGCACTCCCCATTAAAATACCAATGGCATATTTCACAAACCTAGAAAAACTCCCCAAAGATTCATCTAGAAAAAAAATACCCTTACTAGCCACAGCAATCCTGAGAAGGAAGAATAAAGTAGGTGGGATCTCAGTACCAGATTTCAAAGCCACTGTTCTCAAAACAGCTTGGTACTGGCACAAGAACAGACATATAGACCAATGGAATATCATAGAGAATCCAGATATCGATCCAAACCACTATGCTCAATTAATATTTGCCAAAGGAGGCATGAACATACAATGGAGTAAAGACAGTCTCTTCAATAAATGGTGTTGGGAAAATTGAATAGATACATACAAAAAAATGAAACTAGACCACCAACTTACATCATACACAAAAATAAACTCAAAATGAATACAGAACTTAAACATGAGATAGGAAACCATAAAAATACTAGAGGAATCCAAAGGCAGCAAAATCTCAGACATATGCCAAAGGAATTTCTTCGCTGATACTGCTCTTAGGGCAATGGAAGCTAAAGAGAAAATTAAAAAAATGGGACTACATCAAAATAAAAGGCTTTTTCACAGCAAAATAAACCATCAACAAAACAAGAAAGCCCACTATATGGGAGAACATATTTGCAAATGTTATCACTGATAAAGGTTTAATCTCCAACATCTATAGCCAACTTATACAACTTAATAAAAGGAAGATAAACGATCCAATAAAAAAATGGACAACAGACCTAAATAGAATCCTTTTGAAAGAAGACAGAAGGTAGGCCAAGAGATACATGAAAACATGCTCAAAATCACTAATTATGTGAGAGATGCAAATCAAGATAATGCGATACCATCTCACATCTGTCAAAATTGCTATCATCAACAAATCAACAAATGACAAGTGTCTGTGAGGATGTGGAGAAAAAGGAAACCTTGTGCACTGCTGGTGGGAATGCAGACTGGTGCAGCCACTGTGGAGAACAGTATGGAGTTTCCTCAAAAAACTAAAAATGGAACTCCCATTTGACCCAGTAATCCCACTCCTAGGAATATATCCTAAGAAACTAGAAACACCAATCAGAAAAGATATATGCACGCCTATGTTCATAATAGCACAATTTACAATAGCTAAGAGGTGGAAACAGCCTAGTTGCCTGTCAGCAGATGACTGCATCAAAAAACTATGGTACATCTACACAATGGAATACTATGCTGCCATAAAAAAGAAGGAATTCTTAGCATTTGCAGCAACCTCGATGGAACTGGAGAGCATTATACTAAGTAAAATAAGCTAGTCAATGGAATAAAAATACACATGATCTCACTCATTTATGGATAATAAAGAACATTATAAACTGATGAACAAAAAGATAAAATATAGGGGCAGTAAAGCATCAAACAGACTGTCAAATTACAGTGGGAAGGTTAGGGAGAGGTGGGGTAGATAACAGATCAACCGAAGGACTTGTATGCATGCATATAAGCACAACCAAAGGACACATGACACAGGGGAGTAGGGGTTAAGTCATGCATGGGAGTAGGGTAGGGTGGGCAATGGGAAGATATGGTAATACATTAATAAAAAAATGGGAAAAAATAAAAAAGAATGATGCCTACACATATGAAAAAAACAACCACCACCCATGTTAGTTCCATTCTTAGCTACCTACTATAACCTCTTGCAGCATCTGTAGACTGTTAAGTCCATGAAGAAACGTTTGACTCTTTTTCTCTTCTGTATCCCTAGTACCTCTGACCAGCTTGGAGTAAGTGCTCAATAAAAATCTGAATGAATTGAAACAACAATTGCAAGTGCAAACAATTAACAGGGGCAATTATTTTATATGTAAAAATTATAGAGCAATCAGTGTCTGAGGCGTGTTCACAGGGACCAGTTTGTAAAGTATGACTGTCTAATCATTATACTATGCACCTGAAACTAACAGAAAACAATACTGAATGTAATTTGTAATTGAAAAAAAGAAATCTTAAAAGCATAGGCAAGAACTCAGGGTGGAAGTGAGACATAGACAAATACCATATGATTTCACTTATATGTAGAATTTTAAAAAAATAACAAGATAAAAAAACATAAACAAAAGAGCAACAGATTCACAAACAGAACAAAATGATGATTGCCAGAGGGGAAGGGATGAGGAATGAGTGAAAAATGTGAAGGGGAATATGAAGTACAAACTTCCAGCTATTAGACAAATAAGCCACAGGAATGTAGTGTACAACACAGGGAATACAGTAAAAATATTTTAAAAAGGCTAATATGCATATTGACCGAACAGCTGAACGACCGGTCACTATGATGCACACTAACCACCAGGGGCAGACACTCAATGCAGGAGCTGCCCCCGAGTGGTCAGTGCGCTCCCACCAAGGTGAGGGGGCGGGGAGGGAGAGGGAGAGTGCCACTCAGTCAGAAGCAGGGCTCATGGCTGGTGAGTGCAGTGATGGTGGCGGGAGCGTCTTTCACCTGTGACAGCACCAAGGATGTGCGACTGCTTGCTTAGGCCTGCTCCTGAACATCCCCTGAGGGTTCCAGACTGTAAGAAGTCACAGGCTGGGCTGAGGACAACCCAAGTGGGCTGGGCCTCTAGTATCATAACAACATTGCATGATGACAGTTAATAGACTTACTGTAGTGATCACATTGCAAGGCCTATAAATACCAAATCATCATGTTGCATACCAGAAACTAAAACAAACGTATATGGAAAAGTAAATGGGGAGAAACCAAGATGGTAACATAGGTAAATACCTAAACTGCAGCCTCGCACAATTTCAAAACTACAACTAAAAGACAAAATGGACATCATCCAGAATGACAGGAAGGCTGGCTGAATGGAAATTCTACAACTAAAAGGAAAGAGAAAAGCCCACTGAGATTCAGAGAAGCTGCAGGAAGCAGAGGTACTGAGATGCGCATGGGGAGAGGACTGGCAACTGAGTTCACGGCTGGCTTTGTCAAGCAGGAGGGAGATAAGAGCTCCCGACTGTGCTGAACTCTAGTTCCGGGCAAGACTCTGGGGACCCAGTCTCATACAGGGTGAAACTGGACTGTTAGGAAAGAGAAAAGCACACTTAGTCTTAGAGGAACTGCGAAAGCAGAGGTACCGAGGCACATGTGCGGAGAGGGCAAGTAACTGAGTGGCTGGCTTTCTCAAGTGGGAGGGAGACAAAAGCTCCCAAATGCTCTGAACTCCAGTTCCTGGTGAGACTCCGGGGACCCAGACCCATTCGGGGAGAAACTGTACTGTCTGACAGTGGGCAGAACTTCAGGGCAACTTCCTCTCAGAGGTGCTTGCAGTGATTACCACAGGACATGGAGACACAGGGGCCTATTAGGGCAGGGCTAATAGGAAACCAATGCTGTCTGATCTCCCCTGAGTCTCCGCCCCAACCAAGCTGAGCACAGAGGTTTTTGCAAGTCTTGTCTCAAGCACAGAAGTTCTCCCAGCATAGACACAGCTGATCCTCACAGCCAATTGGCCTGGATGTCAATTTATCCCAGTGATACCAACAACAATCAAGGCTTAACTACAACAAGACTGTGCACACAGCCCACAAGGGGTGCACCAAGGGGTGCACCTCAGGTAACTGGGAGGCTGAGCCATTCGGCCTTATGGGACATCTAGCACACAAAGCCACTCTATCAACTCAGGGAAGCAGCAAAAATTCAGAGACAAAGAAACAGATCACAAATGAAAGAAATGGAGGAAAGCAAATGACTGGATATAGAGTTCAAAACCATGGTTATAAGGTTTTTCAAGAATTTTCTAGAAACCGCCAATAAATTTAGTGAGATCCTCGAGGATATGAAAAAGGATCAACTAGAAATTAAGCATACACTGACTGAAATAAAAAAATATTATAGAGATCTAACAGCAGATTAGAGAATCACAAGAATCCAGTCAAAGATTTAAAATACAAAGAAGCAAAAAACACTTAACTGGAAAAGAAAAAAAAATAATCCAAAAATATGAAGATAGTGTAAGGAGCCTCTGGGACAGCTTCAAGCATACCAACATCAGAATTATGGGGGTGCCAGAAGAAGAGAGCAAGATACTAAAAACCTTTTTGAAGAAGTAATGACTGAAAACTTATCCCACCTGG
Organism: Lasiurus borealis; assembly: GCA_004026805.1. NCBI lineage: Eukaryota > Metazoa > Chordata > Mammalia > Chiroptera > Vespertilionidae > Lasiurus > Lasiurus borealis. Next base: position 4,377 of record PVJN01039117.1, read on the forward strand.
TGAAAGAAATAGATTTACAAGTTCAAGAAGTGCAAAGAACCCCAAACAAAAGGACCACACCAAGACACATCGTAATTAAAATGCCAAGAGCAAAAGACAAGAAAGAATATTAAAAGCAGCAAGAGAAAAACAGTTACCTACAAGGGAGCACCCATACGACTGTCAGCTGATTTCTCAGCAGAAACTATGCAGGCCAGATGGGAGTGGGAAGAAATATTCAAAGTGATGAATAGCAAGAACTTAATACCAAGATTACTCTACCCAGCAAAGCTATCATTCAGAATTAAAGGGCAGATAAAAAGCTTCACAGATAAGAAAAAGCTAAAGGAGTTCATCAACACCAAATCAGTATTATATGAGATGCTGAAAGGTATTCTTTAAGAAGAGAAAGAAGAAGAAAAAGGTAAAGATAAAAATTATGAACAACAAATATATGCCTATCAACAAGTGAATCTAAAAATCAAGTGAATAAAAAATCTGGTGAGCAGAATAAACTGGTGAATATAATAGAATCAGAGACATAGAAAGCGAGTGGACTGACAATTCTTGGGGGTAAATGGGTATGGGGGTGCGGGAAGATACTGGACAAAAATTGAACACCTATGGATGAGGGCAGTTGTGGGGGGTAATTGGTAGAAGGGGGGGAGGGAACTTGGTGGAGGGTAGCTATGAGGGAAAAAGGAGGAACAATTTTAATAATCTGAACAATACAGATTAAATTTAAAAATAATAAAAATAAATAAATCAATTGTATATGCCAACTATACTTTAGTAAAAAAAAAAAGTTGTTTTTTTTTTAAGAATTTAGGGCATTCTGATGAATTAGACTAAAACGGGAAGTGATGGTAGGCTGCTTTGGAGTGAATATAAGCAGGGGATTCTCAAACTCTTTTCCTGATAGAAGATGGGACCAAAAACGTAGTTCAAGCGGTTTCTAAAACAGGGAAGCCTCGGGGGTGAATTATAGCCTTGAATTCTCTAGAGAGCCAAAAGTTATTATTTATTCTTTGTGATTAACAAGGCAGAGAGAAGTAACATTTTTTGGCAGCCCACCCCTTCACACACACACACACACATTCAGTCAGCATTTTAAGTTTAGGAAGTCGACGTCAATTCAGAGGCACTACAACTTATCTTCCTTTATGTATGTCAGCAAGCTAACACATCCCTTTATTTATTTACTTTTTTAAGAATAAGAGGAAATTGCTTACTTACAGTAATAATTTACCTTGAAATAAGCTTCCAATAGCCACGACAGTAATATATCACAAACCTGAACAATGGCAATATGAGTACTTTGCCTGGTAGTCCTACGTTTCATGTTTTAATATACATTACCTATAATGCCCCTTTCTACAAATATGATCATCTTCATCTGGGAATCTCATAGAATGCTGTGATTACTACACACAGTCCCATAACTATGCTCCTCATTTTTTGTTAAAGGAAACTACTAAAAACTTAAAATGGAAAACACATGAGAAGGAAAATGGAAAAGTATGGACATATAAGTGGAATATTAATGCTATGCAGTTAACTTTTTACTAAGAAGACATTCGGATGCATAAACTTAATGAATGTGTCCATTACATACCGTAACCCACAAATGAGAAACTAGCTCAGAGAAACAGCTGTCTAGTAAAAATGCAGCGCCCACCCCTCCCCCTGCCCCGGTGCCATTCTAGACTATCACACACCTTGAATGTGGTCCTCTCTGGCTTCCGATCGGGAGTCCAGAGACCTGAGTCTTCCCTCTTTAGGGCCACTATTAACTCTAAGGCCCTGAGCAAAGTGCTTTTCCCTCAGGGTCTCTAGGCCTCCGCTGGGCTTAGGACAGGACTATCTCCAGGCTCCCTTCGTCTGTCTCATGAGAAGGAGCATCTCACAACCTCCCTGCCAAGAGAGGTGCTCCGGGGAGGCTCGGTGGCCGAATGTGGGCTGTTCCAGGATGGGGGCTTTGCTGCCACCACAGGTGCACTGCAGAGGAGCGCCCCTCAAGGATGCAGTGCAGTCCTGGCCTCTTCACTTCTGGTGGCAACTTGACAGGTGCCTGATGGAGGTGGGGGTGGGGTGTAATAAATGACAACAGGTACCAGTCTCTGGCAGCCAGGCAGGTGGTTACTAAGTTACCACGATTAAGGTTTAAAGCCCAGGATTGGCCAACTGGCCTTCTCACTGCAGGTATCCTAGGAATCCAACCCTCTTCCTTTCTGCAGGGTAGTGGTTGATCTGTCCACAAGATAACACCCCAAACTTATATTTTATTTTGTGTTGGGGGAGGGGGGTTTTACATTGTCACAGAAAAGAACAACAGGTTTCACAATTACATGGCTAATATAATGAAGAAGGTGTGTGTTGGGGGGTTGGGAGGGGATGGGTGGAAGAGTGGGGATGGAGCCGAGGTAAGGCACAGTGGCCTCCCCACACAAGCAATGCCAGTCCTCTAACCTCTCCATATGCTTCTCTACCTCAGACCAGCGCTGCCCGGGAGCCAGGCCGCTGCATTCTTGGCCAAGAATTTTTCAGCAGTACACCATGTCTTTTCTCCTCCCGCTGTTCCTGCCTTTACAACCGGTGAGTGTGTGTTTTTAAAAATAAAGGTTCAGAGCTTCCCACAACTCCAACCACCACAGACCTCTTCCCTCAGCCCCCGTCTCCTTCCTCTCCCCTCGATGAAAGCCACAGCGCACCCATCGGCATAGTAAAAGCAGCTCAACCTCATGGGATTTTAAGGGCCACCGGTCCAACCATCACAACCATCACAACCATGAGAAAGCATATGCCTTCCTGGCTTACTGCAATCCGCAGGAAGACCAAAGACCCCCACACTTGTAGTCATATTTAAACACACTCATGCGTGCTTCCTAATAATTTTAGTGACTTAAATTGAGAAGACATTTTTGTCACATCCCCATTGAAATGAGGAAGGTAGGAAGGGACCGGTCTGACTCCCAGCCAATGCTGAGCCACTACACACCCATCAGGCCAGGCCGCCCACCCGTGTGCGGAGAGCATGCAGCAATGATAGGAGTGGGAAGCAAAGGACAGAGAAACAAAGATGGAAACAACGGGAGAGAGCTTTTGCAACATCAGTGATGAAAGAATCACTGGTCGGCTGCCTCCTGCACGCCCCCTACTGGGGATCGAGCCTGCGACCCGGACATGTGCCCGGACTGGGAATTGAACTGGGACCTCCTGGTTCACAGGTGGACGCTCAACCACTGAGCCACACCAGTTGGGCATGGCTCTGATAACATATTAATTTATGAAGGGGCAGAGAAGTAAAGAGAAGCCCTAGAGAGAGTATGAGGTGGAGACAATGTCAGGAACTAAAGAGGTCGGTGACATTTAATCAAACATCCTGGGGGCCCAATTTGACTCCTCAATGTCAACTGTCCTGACTCTCCATGGACACAAGGCATGTGCAAAAACGAGCAGAGGGCTTACTTACTCCAAGGCACTGTAAGTCTGATAGGGAAAGAGCACAAATCCATAAATAGCAGGGAGAGAGGGAGGAGGAGAAATGGAACCTCCTACAAGACAAGAAGGGGCATAGCTCAAGTGTCCAACACAGCCCGGGGCAGGAAAGATGACTTGCAGCTTGGGAAGGCTGCACGGAGAGGGTGGCAGGTCAGCTAGGCCTTGACATAAAAACAAACGTACAAACATTTCCTAGAAACTCTGTTTTCTAGTTGCAGGAAGAGCTTGAGGAAATGCCACCATCATGACTAGGGGACACATCCTACAGAACTCTTTTCATCGAAGGTCATAAGAAAGACGGGAGATCTTAGCTCTCCAGCAGATATTTATCACTGCAGGATCTACAGGAAGACTGGGGTGCAGGCTAAAGGTGGAACACTAGGACTAAAAACTAGGCCCAGTTCCATCCTAAGAATAACTCAGTCTTTTAAGTTTCCAGGCTGTTCTGTAGGACAGTAAGGCTCAGGAGATAGTAAAGTTAAAAAAAAAAAAAAAAAAAAAGAGTTCTTTTCATGTCGGTTTGCTGACTCAGAGTGTCTCTTCCGACCTGAAAGGCCTCTTGCTTCTATGTAGCTTTCTCTAGAAATGAACTGATAATTCCCCGCAAGAAGTAGCCGCGGCTCTAGACCTGGGACGCTGAACTGTTAAGCTTAATGGGGGAGTGGAGCTGGGTCAGGAGAGCAGCAGTGAAGACAAAGAAAAATCTACCAGAAGTTTCTCTTTTAGAGGCCCGGGGTTGTTGAGCTAGGTGGTATTACCAAAGCCCTGTGCTTCTTGATCTCAGTTGTGCAACTCTGAACAGTGCACACAACGTGGTTTGTGCCACGGATGAAAACCACGCTGGGCTTCAAGTTGACATTACACATCGCTGGACCAGAACTCTAGCAAAAGCACGGAAAACGTGTTTTCCTTGTGGTTATTCCTGTCAGCGTCCCATGCAAAGTGGAATATGTTTCAGAGAAGTGGTTGGGTTGGAAGTTTGTTGGGCTTCTGTGAACTCGTCATCGTTGAGTCGCGGAAACACATTGTGAGATGAGAGCTGCTACCTTCCCTTTAAATAAACTGCCTCGGGACCATCCTTGCGAGTGAGATCTGGGCCAGACGGAGGATGGCACACTCTGTGGTGGCCACGCTTCCCAGGCACAGCCTCACAGGAACCTGGCTCTTAACACCATCACCCTGGAGACACCTTCTACCTGGGCTGCAATTGGGTGACCTCCTCGTGAGGACAGCCAAAGGAAAACATCTTCTAAAAAGTGTTCACCAGAAACCCCAAAGTACCAGAAAACCCCTCAGCCAAAGAGCAGCTCTGCAGAGCATCCCTCTCAGCCAGGAATCACTTCCAGGGGCGGTTATAAAGGTCACCAAGGGTAACTGCCGTGTCTAAAAAATCATTTGATCCCAAACTGCTAGGCAATGAGTCAAAACCGAACCAAACCAAACAAGCCAATGAGGGCTAGTTGGAAAGCACGACACCTGCAGTGTACTGTGCTGTGTGTATGTGTGTGTGTGTGTTTCCATGTGACAGTCCTTCCTACATCATCCCGTTAGACCCCTTGCAAGGCAAGCTCATTTGGGATGCTGATAAGCATCAGTGATAGTCACTTTCTTCCTTTTCTGCTGAGATAATGTTTATACAGTAAACACATACAAGAGTCTGAAATACATACTTTGAAACCTTTCTGGTGGACATGGCACACTGTGGCACCAAAACTCCAATATCACATTCTGTTATGTGACAGGCGAGCTTCGATAGGCCCCACTTTTTGTAGTAGGGACAAAATTTCAAGAAGGAATCCTTCTTGAAATTAAAATGAATAATGGTCACCTATCACATTTGTATGCCATTAAGAAAATCACCGGGTAGTTCATTTGACCTCTTTGAGGTTCAAGTTCTTCATCTGCAAATAAGCGTAATGATAGCGGCTACAGCCTCACCTTTGATATGAATCAAATGAAATATTACACATGATGACACCTGCTGAGCTATCATGTAAAAATGCACATTATCCCAAGGATTCTTCTAAAGGCCTCAATACCCATCCTGGCCTTGAATCGACAATCTGTCAGGTTCATCTAAAATAATTTTTGTTCATGAATAGCCTTGCTCAAAACTTCTGAGGGACAAGCCTCCAACAGGCATTGGATAAAAGATGAGCCTGGAAGGTAGGTCTTTCTAGCACCTCCAATTTTATCCTTTGAAAATTCTCCCCACCTGGACCTTCTGGTCCTGGTCATCCAGGTCAAAAGTGGTGCATTGGTCTTCTCACAGAATCTTTAGGCTCAGTCCCTGTGCTATCAGAACTTTCTTCTGATCTCAGGTGATCACAATCCATCACCCCCACCTCTGCCCACCTCCAGCAGCAACCCTACGCCATCGAGAAGACCTTATCTATCCCATGGGCCCAAGAGAGCTCACCCTGATCTCTCCCTGTATCACATTGCCCGTGCAGTTTACTATTTGCTCTTCATGTTTACACGTTCCAGTCCATTCTTTAAAACACGTAAGTTCTCAACTGTAGGTCATTTATTTTTTTTTATAGGATTATGAATTTTGCTTAATAACATTTTAGGACATGTAGGAATACAGCACAACAGCAAGCTACAAAAACGTTGCAAATATTTTCAAAGCCATTAAGCGCCTGGTTCGAAAGCACAATGGGAAGATGGGAGAGGGCTATTATCCTCATGGACATTCCATTTCCAAGTTTGAAGACTTATATAAACCAACATATCTTGACTCTTTTTGGTCAGAAAATTTTGAATTCTGTTTAAAAAAAAAAAGAGAGAGAGAGAGCCCTACTTAGGTAGCTCAGTTGGTTAGATCATTGTTCACTAAGGATGTGGGTTCCATCCCTGTGAGGGCACATACAAGAAGCAACCAATGAATGTGTAAATAAGTGAAACAACAAATCAATATCTGTCTGTCTGTGTCTGTCTGTCTCTCCCTCTCTCTCTCCTTCCCTTCCTCTCTCATCAGTAAATAAAACTATTTATTTTTAAAAAAGAGAGGGGTGGGCTATAATTATATTTAATGTTTTTTTTTTATTTTTTAAATTTATTTCAACTTCTGTAGATTCCATTCATCAGAGGCCAGCCCAAATTTTAATTAGTTCAGTTTCTGGAAAGTTTATAAAACATTAGCACTTGAATAGAGATAGATGCTATATTGTTATAAGGCTAAGGCTTACCTTGATGCTTATGTACCTAAAACTACAATAGGATATTGTTACAGTTTAAATGATTTTAAATCATAGAGGCATATAGCCTGTTTATAAGTGTCTAAATGTACTGAAAGTCTTATATCTATAATAAAACATCATAATTTAGTAGGCTTTAGTTATACAATAATGTATTATAAAGCCAGAAGTTTGGAAGGGGACTACTTATGTCAACATTTCAAAGACCCTGTTTTCTATATCTAAAACATCATACCAAGTGAGTGAATTAATGAGTAATGAACTCATAATTAAAATTAAATACTGTTTATATGCAACATTCAAAAGACCCAACTATTTAGCTCCTGAATTTTGCCAGCTCTATTATGTTTTGCTAAATTATAATTATTCAAGTACCTTTGGCTATATCTTCAAGACTGGTATTACTTAAAGGCTCTAATATATCCTGAACACTTAACACCTACAAGGAAAAGTCCTACATTAATAAGAGAAAAAATAGTCATAATAAATAGTAATAAAGTTGTAAAGTTTTCTAAACCCATATTGCAAGATCCCATTTAACTTGGAATAGATATCTTAGGAAGATAAATATGTTATCTTTCACAATGGCTCTGACAGAACTAAGTTTTAGACTCCTATGTTTCCTAAATATAGTCATAATTTCTTTTGTAGAAAACACAGACCTTTTTAAAAGATTCTACCAAATGACTTACCACCATATTTCTGTATTTTCTAATCCCAACTACTAATGAAATGATTCATGACTTTACTAACTGGCTAGAGATTAAATTTCCATAATACAAACTCTTGCAAAGATGACAGAAAATTCGGCATCCTCAATTGGTCCAAAACAATCTACAGAACACACTTAAGGATTTGAAGTAAATTAGAAGATAATTATTTTACATTAGAAAACAAGTGACAAGAAAAAATTCAGAAGTAGGTTCCAAATATGGCTTTTACATTACAGAACTTTTCTCATTTCTTCATCAGAAGTACTGGAGAAACATTGACTCTATCTGTGAGCTTTCTAAGTCCACTCATGGTAAGCAACTGTCCATGACTTTGCTTAAAATGATCTTGACCAGACATACACAGTGAGACTCAAAACTTCTGGTGGTTAAATCAGGTCCTACCAACACACCTTCAATAAGCTAGTGTTGGCAAACACCCCGTAGCCTTATGTTTGTGGTAATTCAGTTGTTCTTATGGCAGTACGTCAAGATGTCATAAATAGCGATTTATTATTTCTCTGTAGTATCAAAAAGCTGCTGACCTAAGGGAGTTTGACAAACAAAGGCCTTGTTTACAAAGGAAGACTTCTAAAGGGAAAAAAGGACAGGCACCACTTTTATAATTTATGAAAGTTTTCTCTTTTATGCTCTTGCTTGAATATATAATAAGCCTTTAAAAATGAAATGTCAAAATATTACAGCAATATAAGAGGCATCCCAATTATCTCCTAGAAAAGAATGGGATGTGCTTTCAGACTGGTCAGTAAAATGACTTATTTTAAACTTAATTAAAGGGAAAAAGTTTTAAATAATTATTTGCGGAAGTCTTACCTTCTAGTTATCCTGTCAGAAATAGTTTAAACAGGATTCAAGTGTTAACAATATAATACAAGCTGAGGTACTTTTTTTGTGTGTGTGTCAAATTCCAAGCCTCCTGTGTTGGTCAAAGCACTTTTCAAGAAACTTGACGAGAAATGCTCAAAAAGCCACTTTAAAATTGAACAAAAGAAAAGATCTAAGGCGGCTTTGAACACACACTTGCAGGGAATATTTTCTGTGAAACACCACAGTGCAGCTAGCCCAGAAGCTGGCATGTAACTGATGTAGCTCAGAAGAGAAAGGCTGCATTGAAGGAAGCACTCCCTCACCTCTGCCAATTCTTCAAGGGTCCTGGTAACGCAAACTCCTAATTTATTCTACAATATTCTTCACCCTCACAGCGTCTCTCTTTAGTATCTCCCAACAAGTGAGATGGGCCTCCGTCTAGAGATACGTTTTTTTTCTTTAGTCCATGACAATAAATATCCTTTGCACCTAATACGTGTCTCCAAATCCCTTCTTTCCAGCAGCTAACATGTGAGTTGTCAGCAAGCTTTAAAAAAAGAAAAGAAAAAAAAATCTAGAAAAAGGGCAATTAGATTCCTAAAAGTGTGTCTCAATTTGCATAACAATGCACCACCTTGAATTCAAACCTGACACACCTCTTAACACTTTACCACTGTGCTAGCTAGCAGTAGGCTGGAAACCTACCAAGTCTAGTGTGGGCAAACAAGCCTTGGGTAGTGGCCCCCCCAAATAAATGGTGGAAAATATTACCCAAAACATCTGAATGTGTCTCTGTAAGAAAATACACACCACTGGGCATGGTTTTTATTTCAGCACAACTCTCAGTGGTTTCTGAGTTGTACGGGTTGGGCAGGGAATTTTCTCCACATGCAAGCAACAAGCTTTCTGCTCCTACAAGCGTTCTGTTCCTACAAGCATGGCATAGCCAGATAGAAGTCAGTCAGTCCTTTGAAATGGAAGTTTAAAATTTAACCCTGCCATTGGTAACACACAGAAACGTGAAAAGTAACCACTCCATACAGTAGACAGCCGTGTATCCTCAATGTCTTCCTTGTGCTCTACCATTACACATACTTAGGAACACAGCCTGCTGCACATGATGACAACGATGACACGAACCAGGGTCGCTCTGATACTGTATGTCAAAAGCGCCAACAACCTCCACCAGGTCAGGCAGGGAGGAAAACAGGCGACAACCTTGCAAAAACTCTCCCAAAAGTTACATAAACAAAGGAGGGGAAGAAGCCCAAATGCGTTCTGCACCCATGTGCCACTAAAATTACATAACAACCGGTGCAGGCACGAAAGAAGGAATGGATTCTGCACAGCACCCCCCACTTACCCCGACCCCCCGCCCGAGCCTGTCTCCTCCTCTTTAAAAATCCAAACGCCTGGCAAGACCAAGTGGACAACTCTGTGGATATTTATTTTACTGCCTGGGAGTACCATCCTGCCGGAGTTGGAGGCACGTTTAGGCCCGAAGTTTGCATGGGCAACACTCAGGCAGGCAGCAGGGACTCCGCTCTCGGGACCCGCGGGGGAAAGAACTGACAAGCGACAACCGCCAGGAAGGCCTTCTCCTTCCCCCCCTCGCGATGCCTCCCGCTGGAAAGTTTCCACGCAGCCGATCGAAGGGCGAGAGGAGCCCATTCCCCCGCCGCCTGCCTGACTTTGCAGGAAAAAAGCGAGCCGGGAAAGCAGAGGGAGCGGGCGGGGAAGAAAGTACTGGAAAGATCCGCGCCCGGCGAGCGGGGGGCGGCGACCGACGCAGGCTTCTCTTACCTGGGGGACGCGGAACAAAAAAGAGCAGCTGGGCTCGCCGAGCCTGCGGTGGCGGCGCGGTCGGCGGCCCCCCGAGCCGGTGTCCGCCCGAGCCCTAGGCCCGCGCCGGAGCCCGCGGCCCAGCCCCGGCCGCCGCTCCCTCGCTCGCGCGCGTCATGTCACGGCGATCAAACATGTCTGTGTGCGCTTCGCCGCCGTGACTTCCTGATTCTCCTGCCGCTCGCGCGCGCACACTCGCACCCCCAGCCACACGCGCACACGCCACCCCACAGCCTGCCGCCGCCGCCAGCCTCGCCCGCCTGCCCCGGCCCCGGCCCCGGCCCCTGCCCCTGCCCTGGGGGAGGGCGCGCGCCCGCGGGGGCAGCTGCCCGCGCCGCTGCTCCCGACGCACCGGCCCCGGCGCGCACCGCACGCTCACACTCACGCGCGCACACACACACTCACACTCGTGTCGGCCCCGAGGGTTCGGAGACGCGAGCCACGGGAGCTCGCCACTCCCCTGCACCCCCACCCTGCCCCACTCAGCTGCCCTGACAAACTTTTTTCCCTGCCTGATCCGCGTCCAACTTCCTTCACCACCCCCCACCCTCCACCGCCCCCCAACACACACACACCTCAGCAGTCCGGCCAGCCCAGCGCTCCCCAAAATCAGTCGCAAACTGCCACCCGGATAAAAATAATAATAATAATGCAGCCCCGGCGGCGGGGGGCCAGCGCGCAGCACTGGCGGGAGGCGGTTTCCCCGCGTGTACCGGAAACCGGCCCGAGTGCCCACATCGGGGCGCGGGTGTCTCCCCGAGCCCGCACCCCTGCGCCCGGCCCGCGCGGTGCAACGGAGCCTGCCTAGCCTGCAAGGCCTGGTGCGGGGCACCCCTGAAGCACTGGGCTCGGAGTGCGCCCCGCAGCCGGAGGGTGGCTAAGGGGCTGGCGCGCCGGGCCGGTTATTTGGGGAAGTGCACCGCGACACCTTTGCAGAAGGCATGGCCGTGTTTTGCAACGCAAACGGGAGGAGGGAAGACGGAGGGGGGGGGGAGCAGAAGGGGTTAACCAGGTTGGGATGGGAACGGAGCCACGGGAAAGCAGGGACCCAGAAAGATGGGTGCGTGCTGTCTGTCGTTGGGATTAAAGCTCCCACTGGGTCTCCCCGCCTCCCGTCCTCATCAGCCCCCCGCTCCTCCCTTCTCTCCCCGCGGAAGCCCTTCCCCTTCTCCGGCGAACGCCACCGCCGCTGCCAGGGTAGAGAGTACGCGGGTCCTGTTTGTGACAGTAAGGCAACGGAGGATTATCCGGATCATGGCCTCCCGGCCAGAAGCCACGGTGCCTCTCTCGGGCCCCAGAGCGCCCCTAGCACCCGGACAGTTGCGGGCGACCTACGCCCGAGATCCCCCCGCGGCTCAAGCTGCAGGAAGACTCAAAAGCAAAAGAAGACAAGCCCGGGGGAGGGAGAGAGCAGGGTAAGTGAGCCCCGCGGGCACCTCTGACCTCTTTCGGCGCCTCCTCCCTCCTTCCCAGCTGTGCGGCCCGGGCCAGACGCCGCGAACTTCAACGCCCGAGCCCGCGCAGTCGCCAGGTACCTGGAGCAGAGACGCCCGCAGAGCCCCGGGCAGAGCGCCCTGGCCATCCTTTTCCCCCTAAAGGCCTGACTGCCGCCGGTCCGTCCGCATCCCCATCCCCGCCCGAGCAAACGCGCAAAGTGGAGGTGACACCTCCGGCCCGGCACGCACCGGCCCCGCGGCCGCGGCAGCCGCCTCCTCGGCCGCTCGCTCGGGTCGCTGCAGCCTTTTAAACTCGGCTCCGGGAAGCGAGTGGCAGCCGCTCGCGTGGGCGCCTCGCCGCCAGCCCAGGCTCCTTCCTTGCCTTCCTCTGCCGCTGCACTTCCAACTCCTCCGGGGAGGACTGCGCGGCGCGAACGGTCTCTTTACCCTTCTCCTCCCCGGTCTTTCCAGCCGCCCCCTCCCGCTTACCCCCCACCCTCCACCCCCCGGCTTTTAAGGGAAGGGAGAAGGGGTGTTGCCACCTTGCCAAGTGTGTGCATTGCACCTTGAGTTGGCAGCGCATCGCTGCCTTGCCTACTCAGGGTCAAGGCTGCGGCTGGTTGGGATTCCCCCTCCTTGTAGCAATTACCACTGTTATTATTAGAACGGCAAGGTTCGGTTGAAACTTTCCCGTTTCTTGCACCGTCGCCCGGGTTCTGTCGTTAGAGCATTCCACCTGAGGCCCGCGGGGAGGAGGCGGGCTTTTTTGTTGTTGTTGTTGTTGTTGTTGTGGTTGTGGTTGTTGTGGCGGTTGGCCCGCCTGCTTGTTTTGATCTCCCCGCATGCACAATAAATAATAATTAGGGTAATAATGAATAATTCCCCCGCGCGGGCGGCGCGGTGCCGGAGGGGGCTCGGGGAGGCGGCTGCAGCCCGGAGGCCGCGGGGAGGGGAAGGGAGGAGAAAGGAGTTGTAAGTTATATTTACCTTTGCCGGCGAGGAGGGTGCTGGCTGGAGCTCTTCCCTCTCTGAGTCACCCCAGAGTACAGACACGGAGGAAGAGAGGACTAGATTATGAATATGACTTCATTGATGACAGCCGTCCCCTCCTCTTCCTAAACTCGGGCTCCGCCCCGAGTCCCACCCTCGCCACCTCTTTGGGCGCCGGAAGACGCGCCGCAGTTGGCCCCGCGCGCCGCTCCTCCCTGCCCGCCCCGGCGCGGGTTGGCGGGGAGCTCCTGTCACTCCACCCAGCTCAGCGACTCCCGGAGCTCGGGGGGAAGGAGGGGGGCGGTGTGCAAGAATGTGGACGGAGACAGCTCTTACTGTATGCGTGGATCCGTGTGTGTGTGTGTGTCTGCCTGCAAGGCGCCGGCTCTCCGCCGCGCCGGTGCCTGGAGCGAAGGAACTGCGCAGGACGCAGAGAGCCCCAAGCCCCGGCGGAGTTGGGCGCCCGCTCTTCCTCTCTGGGCGATCCTCTTCCAAGGGGCGCTGTGCGGCGGCACCCCGGGAGGCTGGGGGGAATGCGGGGCGGTGCAAGGCTGCCGTAGTAAACGCGTGTAGTAGTTGGAGGATCTGTGGTGGAGAAGGTGCTGGAATTTAACGGTGCCTCCGCCCGCCGGAGCGAGCCTGCAGAGGGAAAGGGAAGGGCTCCGAGTGGCACCAGCGCTGTTTGCGGTGCAGTGTTGACCGTGAAAAAAAAAAACACAACAACAACAGAAAACCATGCATTGTCCTGCGGGCTGAAACTTTTTATCGCTCCCTCTCCCGCTACACCCCCCGCCCCTCCCACCCGCCTAAGGCTGTAATTATAAATCTGCCCCCCTCCCACCACCACTTTCTCTTCCGTAAAAATGGGAGGCAGGCACAAAGAACATTCCTGCTAAATGTGCCTCTTTTTCTAAAGGACTTCAAGCTTCCTAAGGACTTCAAGCTTCCAAATGTCAAGGAGGGGGAAAGCAGCGGAGGGGCTGAACGCCTTAGAAATAAAGAAACCTGCCCCCAACCCTTCTGTTTACTTTGTGGACCAGACACAGCACTTGGACGTTCCCTCACCTGTCAACTTGGGTAAAATAGATACAGAAATTAGGAAAAACAACCCCTTGGGGGCGGGGCGGGGCGGGCGGGAGGGGCGGGCGGGTTGGGAGGAGCTGAGCATGGAATCTGCTTTTGATTTAAGGAGGGGAATAAATCTCTTTTTCTCTGCAGATCTTAGAATATTCTCTCCCACTCCACGTTTAAGACCAATTAAAGCGACAAACAGTAAACTGCCGGCACTTTGCGGTTTTGAGACCTCTTGTTCCAATTTTTCTAGCAATACAGTACTTTGGCGGGAGGAATAGGTCAGTGTTTGCTGAGACAATTTTATTTTTAGTTTTATGAAGTGTGAAAGAATGTTGGGTTTTAAATCACGGGCCTATTATTTTAGACTCAGATTGATGTAGGTGCTTGACTCTTAAAATTAAAACTGCTCCTATACAATAGTGCTATGAAAGTATGATTTATCCTTTATTTTGTAATGTAATGGCTTAAATTAGTCATTCAAAGTGCACTGTGACTATTTGGTTGAGGATTTTTCTCCCTAGAGTAAAATCCTATTTTAAGACCGCTTCACTGTTGCAAATTGACTCTATTTGAGCAATCTGGTCTGAAATGCAGTTCTAGGATGCTTAAAACTGTGCGCTGGATTGGATCCCTCCAAGATGCCAGGCAATGGAAAGAAGACCAAATGCTGCATGTGGTCATAAAGTGGCAAGAACTGTTCACCTTGCTGGTCCACTGCTGGCGGGAATTCAGTCTGCAAGGGGTCATTTTCAGAGCCGCTAGGGGTGTCAATGATCACCCACCCTGTCCTTTTCTAAGGTCTTGCTATTGGCTTGTCAACTTGATCTTCATAATTCTCTGTCTATTCCGAAGTGAATCTCAAGACAATAAAAGATAACACATCTAAGAGAAAAAGAATATAGTGTGCCCTGAAGAATCTTTTGTAAGAACTTACTCTGCCTGAGGAAATTTTGCTAACTGAGAAAAAAAAAAAATACAGCCGGGAATCTCAAACAAAATTAGCAATGTAGTTAAAATATAACTTCTATCTACCTAATAAATTGCAACCAGAAATATAGCCAGATAGCCTAGTTGTCTATAAAAGGGCTTTCACCTAACGGCAAGACTTATTACATTAGGTAATATTAGGTTTAAACTGGGGGTTGGGGATGTGGTAATTTGTTTCCCTGACATGCCAACCTCACATGCCATTTTTCAGAAATTGATGACTTTACCATGTTTTCTTGAAACTAAGGGTCCTTTATCCCTTTAAGACTCTACCTCCACTTGCCATGCCAAATTTCAAAAGAACAATCTTAGTAAGATACTGGAGGAAGAGATTAGCCATTTCTTCTGGCATTTTGTCAGAGGGAAATGGCTACATATATTTATCTTCAGCTCATATAAAATGTTGATGCAGTATCTGGAGGGATGGGTATCCATGCATTGTATGCACAACTGTGGGAACTGAAAAATAAAATCTGTCATTGGAAGCAGAGATTAAATATAGATATTCCATCTCCTACTCCCTTCACAATGGTCTAAGAAAGCACCACCTTCTCCCTTCAGGTCTTTCCTCTGAAGAATTTTCTTGCTTGTAGCTTGCAATGCATCAAGAATGAATTTTATAAAATAAGATTTATGCTCAGGAGAAATGAAAAGGCAGCACCATTCACTCGGTACAAAAAGAAGATTGTAGAACATATAGCATGAGCTTCCCATCTGAGGTAAAGCAAAATTTAAGAATTGATGTTAAGGAGAAAAATGATGGGGTTCTGTTGTTTTGCAGAAAATCACATGAAAGCAAATATAGTTGGAGGCTAAAAGGACTCTGGGAGGCTGCCTAGGATGTTATATTCACATGAAGCTTTGCCTTCAGGACTTTGATGAGTCATAATGAGTTCTCTGAACTTGCGTTCTCTCTAGTTTAGTAACAAGGGCTAAGAGTCACCTTTTCATGTGTGGATGGCCACATTCACTGGTTCGTAAGCCTGCCATGGTTGATGTTCTATATAGAGTAGATTTGGGGGTTGAAAATTGATATGTACTTACAACAC
>PVJN01039118.1:0-19946 GCA_004026805.1 Lasiurus borealis
CCTACTATTTATGTTCAATCCATTATAATTAGTATGCATTTAAGGCAGGCCTTTTCATAATGTTCCTTATAATGAAAAATTTCCAGCAGCCATGTATTCCCCTCAACCCAGCCTCTCTTTCCAGACTCAGGTATAGCCAACTTCACCCTCTTCTTGTGACCGTAAGTCTTTAGGGAATTAAAATATTGGCAACTTTTGACCTAAAATACTGTTTTTGTCACATGTATCTATTTCAACATCTTTTCTTTCATTTTTTTCTTATTTTTTTAAAACAGATACCAGGCAGTTTTTAATATATAATGAAGATCACAAGCGCTGTGTGGAAGCAATAAGCCCCAGTGCAGTCCAAACAGCAGTTTGCAATCCAGACAATGAAGCACAGAAATTCCGATGGGTGTCAGAATCCCAGATTATGAGTATTGCCTTTAAATTATGCTTGGGGGTACCATCAAAAACAGATTGGGTTGCTGTCACTCTCTATGACTGCGACTCAAAAAGCGAATTTCAGAAATGGGAATGCAAAAATGACACACTTTTGGGGATCGAGGGAGAAGATTTATTTTTTAACTATGGCAATAGACAAGAAAAGAACATTATGCTTTACAAGGGATCTGGTTTATGGAGCAGATGGAAGATCTATGGGACCACAGATGACTTATGTTCTAGAGGTTATGAAGGTAAGAAGCACATTTTTTTTTACCTTTTTTGTCAATTTTGTTTTCATCTTCTCAGTTGGAAACTAATTGAAGAATATAAGCATATTTTTGTTAAATCTCTACTATAAATATTGATGATTACTTTTGTTTTTTGAACTAAGTTTGTATTATTGAGAACATGACAGTGAATAAATTTGGTAAAAAGTCCTCAGTGACATTTTAGCTTTTTGTAATGGAGAGACATTTTTTTAAACTTTAGCTAATATTTTTTAAAATATTTTTAATTGATTTTTATAGAGAGAGGACGGGAGAAGGAGAAACATAGATGTGAGAATGAAACATTGATCAGCTGTTTCCTGCATGCCCCCTACTAGGGATTGACCCCGAAACCAGGGCATGTGCCTTGACCGGGAATCAAACTGGCAATCTTTTGGTGCCTGGGATTATGCCCAACCAACCTAGTCTCTCCAGCCAGGGGTAGGTAGGATTTCTTTTTAAACAATGGGTTGCAATTTTTAGAAATGAGTTTTTGAATGAAAGCCTCCCATTTGACATTATGCGGTTGTAGTGATAAATTAATTTAAAAATGTTTATTTTCCTTGGGTTTAAGTTATTCCTGGAGAAGTGACCCAGTTGAACCATGTTCTTTATCAAGTCAGGTTGCTTAAAATGAAATATTGGCATTGCTTGACAGTTTGGGTTTCAAAATGTTTCTGATTAGTCACCTTATGTGTATTTAGAGACTGCAACAATTTACAGAAGATTTGAAAAGCTGAGGAATTAATTTGTAAATTAACATGCAGCATATTTAGTCAGTTATTTTATAAGTTAGTAGCACCAGTGGAGCAGGAAATAATTTCATATGTAGTTTTTTCATTAAGCTCTTGAAGTTTAAATAAAAATCAGAGTATTTCATCTTCCTTGGCCAAATGTCATTCTGGTGGCTGCACAGAAAAAAGACAAGACTAAACAAAAATTAAAAAGTCCTTTAGAAGGACTTCCTGAGTCAGATGGTGTTAAACTACATTCCAACTTTGGACACTCAGTTATCATGAAGTGTTATCTAAAAGGGCTTCAAGAGTTGGAGAAAGCACTTGCCTTTTTTGGGACAAGGGAGTACCTGTCTCCAAAACTCCTATGATGCTAAGGCTGTGAAGTTGAATCTCACTATCATCCCTAAACAGGGCAGAGGAATTTATATCTTTGTAAGGTGATAATTTATCAGTTTTTCTTCTATATAAAGAGGAGGGAGAGTAGAAAATAAAGAGTGAGAAGGAGAATTCAGAAAGAAGTTACCCCAAGACATTTACTGAACACAATGTAGGTTTAGAAGTTACATAGTGATACCCATATGTAATATAATCTTTCAAGAGAAACTTAATAGAAAATTACAGGGTAGAATAAGGGTGAACCAGACTTGTCTGAGTCAAATTCCAGACAGGACAATAGTCCTAACAGAGATTCAGCACAAGTTGGACTGGTGCTACAACATCAGACTTCTTATCTTATTTAAAAATATATCACTGGAGTCCTATAGCTCCTCCCCTAGCTGTTCTTCTGTTTGCTTTGAGGAAAATATGCATAGGATTGAGGATAGTGGTTCTTGAACTTCAATCAGCTTAAGAATAATCAGAAGAGCATGCTGAAAATGTAGATTCCAAGGTCCCCTTCCCACCCAGATTCTAAGCTAGCACATTGGGGGGAAGGGCCTAAAAATACATTGGGTTATTCTTAGGAACACCTAAGTGGTTGGATGTAGATGGCTCAGTGACCACACTCTGTCTATTCTCCAACTGTCTCCCAGTGCTTAAGATATTCCTGGTAGAACATCTAGCCCTTCAGAGTGATCTTGGAATTTATTCATCAGAATATATATGAACACTGAAGATAATGTAGAGTGAGTATATGTTGAGTTTCTAAAGAAAACTGGCTGAGACCAAGTATTATTTTAGAATAACAGAGTCAGAATTGTAGACTTAGAAGGATCTTAGGGTTGTCTAGAAGTTTGGATACAAGAGGAAGAGTGAATTGACTGCAGTAACATGATTTGTCAGTGAAGTGGCTGGAGTGTAGTTTGGTTCTTTTGACCTCATCAGAGCTTTGATAAGTAAATCAAGTTAGTCCTGAAAAGGCCGTTCCTGTTTGACATCTATAAATCCAGCATTAAAATTCCTAGGCTAATTTAGTGAACAGTGCAACTATCCTGAGGTGGACTTCACAGTCTTTCTTTATATGAAGGAATAGGTACCCCAGTGCTTAACAGTGGCATAATTATTTTTGAAACCAGCATGTTCCTTATACAATATGTGATTTGGAAAACTAGTCCTATAACTTAGTGGGAAAAGGACTAAAGTCAAGTTAGTTAATTGACAAAAAAGTAATCTTGAGGTATTTGAAAATATTCCTAGTTTTTAAGAAGTACTGAAGAAGTACAGTGAAGGAAAAGGAAAGGAACTTAAAAAAACATATATTAGGTGCTGTGATACATATTTTATATACTTTATATCATGTAAATTACTTTTAAGATGTCTTTCAAGAACTTTGTATAGTTATAGAACCCACAAAATTTAACTAAGAAAAGTGTATGCTTACCTGGGACAAATTCTGAATATCAACTGGCAGAAAGAGGCTAAACACTTCAGTGTGGAAGATCATCTCCTAAAGGGAATCTCCCTATAAAGATAGAAAGTTTGGACATACTGAAGAATTTAGTGAGGTGAATAGGTTGTTTGTCAATTAAGATTTGAGCTTATCTAATCCTTTTGGCTTAAGCTAAACCATAATGACCAATGGTTTTACTTATTTTTTTTTCCAAATTTCCTTTCTAGATGAACCCAGAGCTTCTTATTTTGATCTGTTTGAATTCAGTTTTTTTTTTAAAGGACAATATTGATATAAATGGTATTTAATGGTTTTGACTGATGAGGGGTTAGAGTTATGCTCAAATCCCTGTCCTTCCCACAGCCACTGCTGTGGAACTCAAGTGAAGGCTGCCTTGTCAGAAAGTGATTGTAGGGGATTTCAGTATGAATTGTGTGCTTGGGTTACACAGCTATAAGTTAACTTTCAATCTAGAGATTTCATAATTCTTTGCTGCCCGCCATGAAGAAGGATGGACTCTTCTCTGTTCTGGAGGAAAGGCATAGGTCAAAGCTGGTGTCAATTGAGCTGATTACTTTTGCCTTGCAAGAGGAAAAAGGAAAAATGATTGAAAAGACAGCAGAAATGAAGTGGTGGTAGAGTTACTGCTAAGTAAAGACTATTATCTCTCCCCAGCAAGGGCTGGGGTAGATAGAGAAGAGAAATTAAAAGGAATCCCTTGCATGGGGACACCAAGTGTGATCTGAAGAGTAAGACCAGTGTTTTGGAATGCTTCTTATCGAAGAGTCAATGTTCAGAAGCATTGCTTATATTCTAAGTGCAAGTCAATATGTTTCTTTTAGTCATGTACACACTACTGGGCAATGCAAATGGAGCAACTTGTGTATTTCCATTCAAGTTTAAAGACAAGTGGTATGCGGATTGCACAAAAGATGGATCATCGGACGGGTGGCTCTGGTGTGGAACCACTGCAGATTATGACACAGATAAGCTATTTGGATATTGTCCATTGAAATGTAAGTAATTTTATTATCAAGAAAAGTTTTGCACATTTAGTATTGCAATGTAGCGATAACACCTTGTATTTATCTAGAACATTTCCCCCAAGGTTATTTCACATTAATTATTGCCTACCACAAACCATTATAGATGTCATTGTCCCCACTTTATAATGGAGAAAATGCCCCACTAGCTGAGGACTAAAATACAGATCTTCTGACCCTTAGCTCTGGACTGCATCCAATAACTCCTTTATTTTAATCAACTACCTGTATTCAACGTCGCTTTTACTGTCAGTAATTTTCTAAGGCTTTAGTGCAAATTATACTGCATATAATTCAACATATACTTAATAGTAGAGGTAAACATGACATTCCCCAAACTTACATTGATGCGTCCTTATTAAACATAGATTAAAAACAAAATGTAAACCACGTCAGAAGCATGTGATTTGAGAGGGCTATGAAGAGCTTCTGAATTTTGTACGAATGTAATGGAAAGGGCTTTTTTCATTGTGAAAAATGATAGTAATGATACTCTTTTTAAACTTAACTAAGAAGAGTATTTAACAAAGCAATGAATCAAATGAGGGTGTATTTAAAGGGAGATTTTACATAGTATTGCAGAAATGCAAAATTGGCAAGGAAACAGAGCAGAAGAATTCTTGGTGTTCTTTCCACACTCAAGAGTCTATAAAGGAAGAGTGCAGCAGTGTTGGGGTGGGTGAAGGGGAGAATTGTATTTGGAGGCAGGGATGGGGCTGAAGAAGAAGGAAAAGCATACGTTCTTTTGCTTTACTTCCCTATCACTCCTCACCTTCCTCCTGTTGCCAGATGCTCCTTTCCAATTCTTCCTCCTAAACCTCTTACCCTCTGACCTCTTGCTAATTCAGACTTTATGGATCAGGGCAGCTCCTGGTTTCTGCTATTACCCAGAATTCTCTCTACTGCCATTCTGTAAAAGGGGGGTACAGGGGAAGAACATCAGATGTGGTCTGGGATGGGTGTGAGGCCATCTGAAATGAAATAGTACTGCTTACAACTCAACTTTTGGAACCACACATCCACACACAATCACATTATTCCAAACATTATTGTACAACAGCCCAATTTATGAAAATAGTTTAGTTTGTCAAGTGAAAGCCAGAATTTCAAGAATTGTACTTATTTATGTTGTGATATACAGACCCTAAACATCTCATTAAAAATAAATTTAATTTGTCCACTCCATAAACTGTAATTCTCTTCTGTGTTTAGTCCCTCTGTTCTGGGTGAAGACCAAACAAAACTCACAGGCATCTCATTATAGTGACACTGCTCTCTCATTCTTGAGTGAGTAAATATATTCACCTCTTCTCTTTTTAAAAAATAGTTATTTATTGATATTTTTAGAGACAAAGGGAGAGGGAGAGAGATAGAAACTTCAATCAGCTGCCTCCTGCACGGCCCCAACTGGGGATCAAGCCTGCAACCTGGGCTATGTACCCTGGCCAGGAATCTAACAGGCGGCCTCTTGGTGTATGGGTTAACACAACCGCTGAACCACACCAGACCAGCATATTCACCTCTCTTATTAGCAACCCTTAAAGGTTTGCATAACATGAAAGGTTTATAGGTGTCTGATTTCGTATTAGAAATCTTTTTGTCTGAAGGCAAAATTGAGCTTATATTTTCCTTAATATAAAGCAATACTGTTTTCCAGTGACTGAGGAGTGTCTCTCTCCTTTACTGTAAGAATTATATTTTCTAAATGTGTTATTATTGAGTTTCTTAGGGGTATCCTTCATGGGTCCAACTATAGCATCCTGTACCTAAGTGGTACTGACAAAGAGGTTGTTGGGTGCAAGGATGATTTCATCATATAATGGAGGAGAAATGGCCAGTCAATAATCACAAAGAAACTCACCACCTAGGATAGATATGTGTTGGAGTCGTATCCTGAGTACATTCTAGAATAATCTTTAAGTCCTTTACTTGTAACTTATGTCTTCTAAACCCAATTAATTTTTCTACAAATGTAAAAGTAAAATAGCTATATAAAATAAAAAAAATTATTTGAGTTTCAATGTGCATTAAAAATCTGAAGTAAATTTTATACATTGTATGCCTTTTTAAAAGGGCTTTTCAATTTCCTAACCTTTCATTTTCCTTGCTTTGTGTTTTTTTTAAAAGAACATTATATTTTATATTAATCTTAAAACCAATAGATTCAATATAGGAAAGTAAAACTTGTTGACCTAGTTATAGTTGATATATATCTTTTGTATTGTTCATTGTAATGTTTAGACACTTATTTTCAAATATTATGAGAAGAGGAAAAGAAAAAGATCCCTCTCTCAATACTTCTTAGCTTTCAGCTTTAGCTTTCAAGACCAGTTGTATGGTTTTACTGTGAGGTTTTTGAAGAATTGGGGGAAACATAGTCAGCAAACCTGTACATTCAGTGACAAATAGGTTTTAATTCATTGATTTAAAATGCAGTATACTCTTTCTTTAAATGAAGAGAAAAGTCAAATTGCATTTTCTTCTTTGGTCACTTAAATCCCTTTTCTCCATTCTTGGATAAGAAAATAATCCCCTCTTTTATTTGATACTTCACATTTGTTTACTCTATTATAAAAACAACCTTTAGTTTCTAAAAATATTTATTTAAAATATTTCCATCTTCAAATAATCATCAGTCTCATTTGAATGATCTCATATGGAAAAGAATCTATTTGGACATTTAAAATAATAAGGCCTCATACCATGCTAATTTAAGTTTCATATCACTAATTCAGACTTATTTTTAACATAAATTGATTTTATACTTAAAACATCTTAGAAATTTCTATACCATTGCCTGACTGAAATTTTGATTTGTTTTTCTTCTCTTTGGTGCACCATGAAACCACAGGTTTCATATAGTATGTGGTACATGCATGATAAAGGTCACTTCCTGTCAAATAAGAGAAAGAATCATAGCAGCACAGGCTATGTGCTTATGGAAAACTGCCTAATCTCAGTAAATTGAATCCTTCTCAGATAATTTGAGAAGTTACATAATCCTCTCTCACTTCCTTGCAAATAAATGAAAAGGTTATTACTCTACATGACTTGTCAGTAGAATTTTATATTCTTAAAGAAGACAAAAGAGAAATTTTTATAACATGAAACACAAAGTATTTTATTGGTTGGCTAATTTTCCAAATGTAAGCAAAAGGCTATATATCAACTTTATCTACTTACATTATTGGCCTTTCATATAATATAACCAAATTTATAGAATACACTGAAAATAATAAAATAACATAAGAAAAATAAGCTAAATATTTATTTTTTTATTCTAAGGAAAGAAAAATTAACACTCAGCATCTACTGTTGCTAGGAGCTACCTTTATTAACTGTATTCTAGAGATGAGAAAGTAAGACTCCAAAATTAATAGTGTAAATTAATTGGCTGCTGCCTGCATGCCTGCTATTGGGAATTGGGCCAGCAACCTGCACATGTGACCTGATCAGGAATCGAACTGCAGACTTTTGGTTCATAGGTCGATGCTCAACCACTGAGCCATGGTGCTCACAACCTTCCCTTTGATGCTTGTATCTTTGGTCTAAAATGACCAAACTAGAATGTGCAGACAATATATTTACTTGTGGAGAGAAGGCATATACTTATTTTCTCTTCTCTCTTTACATTTTTTAAATGAAGGAAGTTGGGATGGTATCTCTATTCTTAGTTTTTGCAATTGCCTCACTTCCCAATTCATCTGATCCCAAATGTGCCAATGGAAAAATAGGGAGATAATGCCCTTCTTTTTTTTCTTTAGGCATATACAAAGGATTGAATGTGGTTTAGCTTTTGAAAACTGCCCTTCTTCATTTCAAGAATTAAGAAAATATCATAGGCACTTAAAAATAAGTAAAAAAAAGGAAAATAAGTATAAGGCTTGAGGCAACAATGTATTAAGGATTTTTTAAAAAATATGGTTCACTGAACATTTTTTCTAGGCATAACAGCCAATTCCGCTTGACTTCTTTTACAGTTGAGGGCAGTGAAAACTTATGGAACAAAGATCCACTTACTGGTGTTTCCTACCAGATAAACTCCAAATCTGCTTTAACTTGGCACCAAGCATGGAAGAGCTGCCAACAACAGAGTGCCGAACTCTTGAGCATCACAGAAATACATGAGCAAACATACATGACAGGTAATGACACGAAAAGAGAAATTTGTAAGTAAAGATCATGATTATTTTTTTTTGGTATAGTTTAAAGTAAAAGCAGACAACACAATTGACTAGAGACATCGTAATAGAATCAGATGCTATGACAAATTTGCATCTTGAAAAGATTCTGGGAGGGTAAATAAGTTTATTCTCAGGGAGCCAACTTTGTTCTATCAGTTGTAACAGAACCTGTGATAATAAGGACTCTGGGTGTTCATCTCAGCTCATAGTAGATGATGCCACAATTAATTAGTGATGCGGTTCTTGGACATGACATGGATACCATGGTGGTCAAATATTGAAGGTCTAACCTGAAGCCAAACGTCTTCCATTAGCATCACAGAGCTTACAATGTTAAATGCAATGCTGCCACCACAAGCAGGGCACGCCAAGAGCTGCTCTGAAATAGAATCCTCCCTGTCTCCCCTCCTAGAACTCCCAGACCCTCTAATGGTTTGAGATCTTAATGACATTCTTTCCATGGTGTGGTGTTCATTTTCAGAGCTTCTGTTCTTATAAGATTGTGAAGATTAGAAAGGCCAATGTTTTGCTTGAAATGAAAGAATTTGTTGGAGTTTCAACAATCCTCTTGGGAAACAGAAATGAGTGTGAGAGAAAAGCATCCCCAATTCTTTGCTCCAGATACCCGCCCTTTCCCCAGTTTGCTCTGACATTGCTATTAGACTAATGTAGGGTGTCCCCCCAAATGTCTATGCACACTTTGAATAATTATAAAGGCAGTGTTTATTAAAATAGATTTCATTTTCAAACTTGAGCTATAAGCTATTAAAGGGTACATATATTTTTGGGGGGATACCCAGTATATCTCTGATCCTGTGACTACTATGTTTGAGAAACCCTTAGTTGCTTCTCCTTTCCTATTAAATAATTCACAAAACACCTTTGCCTGACATTCAATGACTATCATCTGCCCACTGACTACTGTTCTCCTTCATGCATTTCTTAGCCTTGATAAAGGAAACGTTTTCGATTCCTCATCCACCTGCAATACTTTTTCACTTCTACATTTTCCCCATGCCATTTCTTGTATCTAGAATTTCACAAACTTTATACAGCTGAAATGCAGTGCTTCTCCATTTCCATCTACATTTCTTTCATTTGTTTACTACTTTTATAACAGTTAGTTACATATATGCCCCGCTTCCTCTACCGAGGCATAAATACATTCATTTGGTATTTTTATTCATCCATTCAACAAGATAGCTGGTATCTGTGGGAAAGGCATCATGCTAGGTCCTGGTGACACAGTGGTGACCAAAGCCAGACAGGTACTGCTCATCTGGAGCTAAAAGTCCAATGGGGAAAACACACACAAGCAAGAAAACCAACCAACAAATAAATGCAAATTAAAGTAAGTGCCATCAAGAAAACAAACTGAAGGCTGTGTGGAGAATGGCTTATGCAAGTAAGTGGTTGAAAATGAGGAATGTCTTGTGAATATTTTTGTGTCCCCCAAAAGGGCATCATACAGAATCTTCCAAGGGAAAGAGTTTCCAAGAGTGTCTGCTGACTGACAAATGATGATGCAGCACAATCAGAAGAATTACTTAGCTATCAGCCTCATATTTGGACAAATGTGGCAAGAGAGCAGTAAGAGTGGTAGTTCCTAAATGTTAAATTGCTTATTTATTACCAAAAATCTTGTGAAAGTGAAGGTGCCTGGTGCAAATCTAGAGATTCTAGATCATTAGGTGTGGTATGGGGCCAGGAATTTGCATATTCTCAGCCCTCCAAATTATTCTGGGGCAAGTCAATGGGGGACCACATATGGCAAAACACTGTATCAGCAATGCCTACAATTCCATCTGACCGGTCACCAAGCAGGAGAGTGGAAAGAAAAGAGCATGGACTGGAGCCAGCCAGCCTGGGCGCAGTGCTATGAAGCTGTGTTACTGATTGAGTTAATTGGCTGGGACCTTGGTTCTTCTCATTAACACAGAAAACATTTTTTTTAAATGTATTTTTTATTGATTTTCAAGAGGAAGGGAGGGAAAGAGAGAGAGAAACATTAATGATGAGAGAGAACCATTGATCATGCCTCCTGCATGCCCCTCACTGGAGGAATCAAGCCCGCATCCCAAGCATGTGCCCTTGACTAGAATTGAACCTGGGACCCTTCAGTCTGAAGGCTGATGCTCTATCCACTGAGCTAAACTGGCTAGGGCCAGAAAACATTTTTAAGATCAACAAAAATGAAAGTAAAGCAAAATGGGATTTATTGCAGATATACTCCAAGCAAGGAGCAAGCCACTTGAGAGAAACAATAGCCCCGAAATCCTGGGTTTTATGGCTTAAATGAGGGATTTTTAGGGTGGAGACTTGCATTCACGTTTAAGGATGATTGAGAGAAAATGGTTATGTAAGTCTATTTCTTCTGGGCATTCCCTTATCCATAATGCATACCAAAAAATCCCATGAGGTGGGAGGTCCAAATCACAATGAAAATTTTATTGTAATTATTCCAGGGCCGTAGTAAGGTTGCATTGAGGTCATGTCCTTTTCCTCTGAGCTTGCACCAAGAACCTGTTGGTTCTGAACCTGCCTGCTGGCAGTCTGCTAGCTGTTTGGGACCCCAGAGCCTTACACTCAATTCTAACTTCCTATCTAACAGTTGGGGAACCTTGGTGAGATCACCTGAGGCTTCTATGCCTCAGTGAGCTCATTTGTTAAAGACGAGAGTTAGGGCAGGTTCCCAGTCTTACTTCATTCTCTAGAATTTCCCTTTCTCCAACTCTTTTGAGATGATATTTTTCATCAACTAGAACACATTCTCCCATAAGTAATTCGTTTTTAATTGAATTTGAAGATGTATATTGCATTCTATTTTTGGTGGTAATTATGTGACATACATTTATTTATCACAACCTTGTGAAATACACAAACAAAATATAACTAAGTAAGAAATATTTATCTATTCCTAGTCCATTTTTGAGAACTATATCATGGACTGTTCTACTGTAATGAAGTGTTTCTTGCAATCCTTGAGTACCACGGTTAACATTTATTAATTTTCTCTTTTCAGTCTAAGCAGCAACTCCCCATTTTCTTTCAGTTATTATTAAGGAGATTGGCCATAGAAAAGCAACCTGACCTCCCTGTGGACATTCATAAACTTGGAGATGATAATATGCCTCAGACTGCCCAATAATTCTATTTGGGATTGGTGTTTTGGGTCTCTCTAATATTGGGACAAACTATCAGTGTGATTAATATTTACAACCATGTATAAATATAAGAAGGAGAGTTTAGGCAAAACTAAACTCATGTAAATGATTATGAAAGAGAAAAGATGATTTAAGACAATTATGGTGTTATATGTGCACACTTGCATGAGAGAGAAAGATCTATCAGAGTTGAAATAGTTTCAATTGGCTTTTTTTTTAATTTTATGGAATTTGTTTTGGGGTTGTGTTATCTTGACTCTTTCAAGATTTACTTGTTTTCTGGCTTGTGGGAAACCAAAGGACCAGACACAGATTACTTTTTAATTTTATTCCCCACTTACATAGAGGAAAGCGGTGATGTTGGCACAACAATAATCCCAGTGCCTGCCCCCACTGTTAGGCTCCAGCTGCAGGAAATGCTTCCCTAATCAATGGGGGAAATTGTTGTGTCCCTCAGGAGAGCAAACAAGCTCTAAGAGATTCAGAGGCTGAGTTCAGTTCAGATTCTTATTTAAATCTTACCCAACTCTCCAAAATTTTAGTCAGCATATTTTTAACATTTCCAGCTTTTCTCCAAATCAACAATATCATGCACTAGTGGAGAGGAGCGGGGGAAGAGTCTGATGAAGAATTAAAAAACAAACAAGCAGATTTCTTGTTCTTGGAGGGAGATATTCATGATATTTGATATTAACTGGGATAAATCAGGGAAGGATCTAAAAAATAATGGTGTAAATGGGGATTTTGATCTACTCCATTTTGGGAAACATGCCACATTTTAAAATAAAAAAGAACAACAACAAACAAACACCAAATAATTATACTTTTAAGATAAGATTTCTTTAATGTGGAGATTTTTTTAGTAAATATCATTTAAAAAAATGTGTAATCTCTTTTGGCCAGTGTTGCTCAATGGTTGAACATCGACCCATGAAGCAGGAGGTCACGGTTCTATTGCAGGCTAGATCCCCAGTAGAAGGCCTGTAAGAAGCAGCTGATTGATAATTCTCTCTCATCATTGATGTTTCTCTTTCTCTCTCTCTCTTTCTCTCCCTCTCCCTTCCTTTCTCTGAAATCAATAAAAAATATTTTCAAAAAGTGTAAACCCATTTTATGACTCTGAGATCAAATGACCTGCCATTTATTGAACAACTAGTGTGTACCAGACATGTGACTTTATTTCTACAGCTCACACCCACATTCGCAATGAATATTATGTCCTCAACTCTGTAGATGAGATAACAGACTAGGAATAAAAATGAAATACTTGCCTAATGTCTCGTGTTCAGAAATGGCTGAATTGGAATTCAGTGCTGTCTTTCCATTTTACTCTGCCTGGGTCTCACTAACAAACAGTAATCAAGTATCCGGTGCCCCGCAAAGCACTCAATAGAATCCTTAATTATATGTCAATACTCCTTACTCCAGTAAATTTATTCTAAACTGACAATCTGAATGCACAGTATCTGCAGGGCTAACTGCTTCTGCCCAAGCACCCCATTCTTATATCACTCACCGTCATTTCATCATCCTCACTTCTGTTTCTAACCTCAAAAAATGTTGGCACACTGCTTTTAATCCTCAATTCCTGAATCAGAATAATTACTACTTTTGTGCACGATTAGGATTTACAGAACTGAAAGGAGATATAGGAAGTAAAATTTGGCTTGTTGCTCTGATTGTTTTTGCCAGTTTCCGTTGTTGCTGGCTGAAAAACAAATTGGACCTCAATATAGAAAAAAATTGCCAATGTAATATTGGACATTAATGCATCCTCTGTTATAACTAAGTTCAAAAGTAGGTATAGAACTATTTCAGATAATACATTCAGAAAAATCAATAATCAAAATGTTTAGCATGTGGAATTGATGTTTTCTATAGTAATGTCATAGGAAACAATGTCACAGTTAAAAAAAAACTTGGTCTCATAAAATTACAGAAGCACATCAGAGAAAAAAAGTGTGAGTGATACTCATCAACTTTAAGTGGTATATTTGACACAGAGTCTGAGTTTTATTTTTAAATCACACTTTTTGCCAAACTGACTTTCACATGGAATAATAATAATAATAAAAATGGCAGTAGCTTACATTTATTGGGCACATACTATGTGTGAGGTCTTATTTTAATACTTAATTTAATTCTTCAAAAGCCTAGAAGTGTTACAGGATAGGAGAGGGCCTTTTCCCCCAGTTGCTCATGGAAATGGGGTTCTGGGGTGCCACTGGAATAAGCATTTCCAGAGGCCCCCAGGGAAGGATAATATATAGTAGAAAACTTTCTTTTTATGGAATTACACCCCTGGGTTTCCAAAGTCCCATTCCCTTTTGCCCAGTTATAGAAGAAGTGTAATTGGGGCTTTGGAAGGGCTAAAATCAGAGCCCATGTCCAGAGTTTCCTTTCCATGTCTATACAGTCTAATCCAGGAACAGACTAGCGTATTTTCTGTAGTTCATCAGACCATTGCATATAAATAGCTTCCACAGGTAAACACGGCGGTAGAGGAAACAGGTGAATGCAAGGAAGCTAAGAGTGAGCCAAGAGCATAAGAGCAACAAGAGAGAGAATTCCTTTGTTTAGATTATGTGTTCCCAAATGTTCCCATACTTGCAGTGGCCACTGCCCATTTTGGCCAACCATCGCTGTTCCAGGTGTGATTGACAGGCAAGTACCTTTTCTGTGTCACACCAAGTTTTCTGGGCATGTGTATATTTTTTCTTTTTTTTTTTTTTTAAAACCCTTTCCCATTGCTTTGTAAGGAATAGAAGAGTGATTCCCTGGTGAGTGCAAAGCTGCAGCTTCTAGCCTTCTTATTCTGCTCCTTTCCTATTCTATATAATAAAAGCCTAATATGCTAAGTGTCTGGTGGTCTGGTCTTCCATTCAACCAATCAAAGCATAATATGCTAATAATATGATAAGGCCATTCAACTACTTCCTATGACATGCACTGACCACCAGGGTGAAGATGCTCTGACAATTAGGTTAGCTTGCTGCTGGAGTCTGGCCAATAGGGACTGAGTGAGATGAGCTGGACATGCCCTGGAGCCCTCCCAAGGTCCCTCCACAGCCCTGATTGTACACAGGTAGGGTCCCTTGGCCTGGCCTGTGCCCTCACAATCCAGGACCCCCTCTGAGGATTTCAGAAAGCCAGTTTTGGCCTGATCCTGCAGACCAGCCCAAGAGACCTCCCTGATGCATAAATTTGTGCACCAGGCCTCTGTTATTAATAACTAGCTAATTACAGCAGTATCAGAGATAGCTACAGCACTGCGGAATGTCAAAGGATAAGTATATCCCTTAAAGAATGCTTACTTCTGAATTTAATTTCACTGTCTTTTCTGAATGTGAGTTTTGTTTCTGTTTTTGCTTTTGTTGTATAGGATTAACAAGTACCTTGACTTCAGGACTCTGGATTGGACTTAACAGTCTGGGTTTGAACAGTGGATGGCAATGGAGTGGTGGCAGTCCATTCCGCTATTTGAACTGGTTACCAGGTAGGGTAAAGCTTGTCTGTGGTTGAATTCATCTAAACTTAACTTTTTCTTGGTACCCTAAGGACCTTCATCATCTCACGTGTAGATCTAAAAGAGAATAAATAGTTGGGAGACTATCACATTCCATTTATTTCTCACTAAGATTTGAAATCTGCCAACTAGATTTGAATAAACAAAACTGTAGGATTATACTAGCTTCCTGGGGTGAAGACTTGCCAGGCAGGATTATCACACAAATCAATACAAGTCTCTGATATAGGATGAAAGTTCAAAGACTCTCCTGGATTTGCTAGTTATAAAACATCTGGGGATAACCAAGCCTTTCACAGCTTTTTAATTTTCTGGAGGACAGAAAATGCTCTGAAATAATTATTTCTACATTGCCATAACATAACATACAGGTAACAGAACAAGAAAGGAGACTAAATAACAAATATATTACATATATACAGCAATTATTCAGAGAAAACAAGACCAACGTTGACAAAAATTTTTCTTTTTATTCACCAATACCAGCCAGTGTTAAGAGTTGCATGAGGCAATCAATTGAGCATGGTTCTGAACCCCCACCCCCATATTAATCTTGTTCATTAAGAAAGAGTGCAAAGAACAATTAGTGATGTCTGCCATGCACATGGAAAAGATATAAGTTACAGATAACACTCTCATTTACAGGGTCTGCAGTGGAAAAAAACTGATGTGCTATTTTTTGTTTGTTTGTTACATTTATTTTTTTTAAGTCATTAAATGGTTCTTGCATTTGGTTTAGATAACTAAGCTCTCCATTTTTGTTATTGAGGTATGCTATTTTAAAGAAAAAAACTTCAGAAAAATAATATTAAAAATATAGGCTGAAACATGGGAGAGAATTTTTAGAGAATCTATTTTGCTTTAAATTGCTTAGATTTTACTATGAGCTATAACCTTCAATGCATGATGGTTATAAGGCTGTCAATAGAATCCTACAAATAGTATCAGTTCTATCTTCTTCTAGAACATGGGAATGAATATTGCTGCAAAGGTGTCCTTTTTTATGGGTGAGGATTTGATTTGTCTGTCTACTCAGCCAAATTAAATGGGAGAATACCAGTTGGGGTCAATCAGATCAATAAACAAAAATAATCATTTATGAGGGTTTGAGTTTATTCTTCTTTGTTGCTTAATTATTGTACATTAGGCAGAATGTGTCAGTTTATTTGTTTTTCTTTTCGAGAGTGATGATTATAATATTTAGCCACCCACATTCTAAGACTTCTGTAAGAAAATTTGGAGGTTAACTTTAATAAAAGTGAGAAATGAAATTAGGATGTTAACAAGAAAATAAAAGAATTGAGCTTCCTTATTAAATCAAATTCTTGAGAAGTAAGTCCAAATTAAATCACCTTATGAAATAGTATGAGAGTTTCAACTAAAATTAGAAACTTTGTGGGATATTAGTAATTTTTATTATTAAAAGTGTTCAATCAAGCATTCAATTGAGTAGTTATGACCAAGTAACACATTTATTTAAATACATTTATTTGGTGATATAGAAGTATAAATTCAAATACATAGCTATGGTAACCATTTAAGGACAAATAATTGATAGATTAAAGTTGGTTGTCATTTATGGATAAATAAATATATAACATGACTTATTAGTTACCATATTATCCAATTCTTATAAAATTTATTATTGTTTCTTGAAAGTTTCTTTCTAGTACTGACCCTGACACCTTATCTGTTAGCTCAGTTATATTGTGATTTTTGTCACAATATCAATACATTTTAAAAACATCCTTACTCTTATCACTAACAATTTTTTTTCATTGTATGTTATTCAAACAACTTTCAAAAATTTTTGACAAAGGCTTTATGGAGCAGGTAACGTACTTTCCATCTTACAGAAGGGGAGAGTGATGTTCACATGCAGGTTATATACATGTCAAAACTCAGAAAGCAGTCATTAACAAAATGTGGCTCATTCACCCTGTCTTCAGGTATGCAATGGAACTAGCTTATCCCTCTTGTGTTAACAAAGTTGACTTTATCTGGTTATTTAATCAGTTTCTGATTAAAAATGGAATACGGGGTCAGATATTAAAAATATTCTTTGCAGGCTGAGTTGAAAATCTTGAGTCATAGTTCTGGGTACACTTCTCAGTACACATTACTGCTTCCAGCAACCCTTCCCTTGTCTGTCTCCACTCCATCGTCTTTCTTTCCTGTCTCCTTTTTCTAATTGGGGAAAGTCTTCCCATGTCCAGAAATGCTCTAGTCTGGTCTTCATAGTGAGCTTGACTTTGTTTTCATGGTAGGTGCTGACAGTGCTTAATAGAGCTGTTTTTTGGTTGGGTCCATCTCTATTATACATCCATACCCCAGGATGAAGATTGTTCAGATTTTAAGGCCCGACTTTATTATTTGATATTATAAAAAGAAGTTATTTTAAAGAAGTAAATTTGCAATTAAAATTTTAGTCATTGAAATGACTAAACAAGAAAACAGACACCCAACTGGTTTTTACTCTGCAGTCAATAAACATTTATTTGTGGATGCGTAGCAAAAGATGGAAGGGGGATCCATTAATTCCTGAGGATAGAGATGTGGGCTGACGGGGCTATCTACTTGCAAAAATAAAATATTACCATTTTATTTTTTTTCTTTTCCTCAAAGGAAGTCCATCAACAGAACCCGGACAAAGCTGTGTGTCACTAAATCCTGGGAAGAATGCTAAATGGGAAAATCTGAACTGTGCTCAGAAACTAGGCTACATTTGTAAAAAGGGCAACACAACATTGAATCCTTTTGTCATTCCCTTAGGTAAGTGATCTGTTTGATCTGAAGCACATATAATGTAATTTAATAATAAAGTTATAGGTGAGTTATACTGTATGAAAGGACAGACAGGTTTGGTGGATGATTTATGGAGGCAACTTAATGATATTCCTACAACATTTATTTTTGTTGATTCCTACTTCTGACCACTGCAATTTCCCAAGTGTGCTGTGGGAGTCAGGCATGTGCAAAGCCTTTGAGAGAACACAAGTTAAAACTTTATCTTCATAACAGCCCTGGAAGTTAGCTATTCTTATTCACACATTGTAGGTGAGGAGAAAGATATTCAAAGATGGTATAAAACATGCACATGTGACAAAATCATAATCCAATCTAGGAAATATATGTCTGAAAGAGATTTTTAAAAATATATTTTTTAATTGATTTCAGAGAGGAAGGGAAAGGGAGAGAGATAGAAATATCAATGATGAGAGATAATCATTGATCGGTTGCCTCTTGCACACCCTCTACTGGGGATCGAATCTGCAACCTAGGCATGTGCTCTTGACTGGAATTAAACCTGGGACCCTTAAGACTTTGGGCTGATGCCTTATTACTGAGCCAAACCAGGTAGGGTTGAAAAATATATATTTTTAAATGTCCTCCCTATTTAGGGTCTATTGGGGCTCTACTGCTATTCAAATTAACATTGCATACTGAAGTCTTACAAAAATGGAATAAAACACCCCAAAAGTAATAATTTAATTTTAAATAGAGGCTATAACCGAGGGAAAAATTCAATTATGCTCTCTATCATAATTTTATGGAAGAATTTAACTGCTAAGGCAAGACTGCATTCTTTCTACAAATTGGCCAAAAGCAAACAAAGAATATATTTTTCACTAAAAGCTATTTTTTGTAGGAACACAGTACTTTAAAGAAATTTATATATGTACATATGTATATAAGTATGTATATATGTATGTATTGTGCTTGGGAAATCTGTCATTATTAACTTTTTTCTCCTTGAATTTTAAAAGCAGTTTTATTTATTTAAAAGTATGATTGACATGGCTAGAAAATAAAAATATATAAATGATAAATAATATTTTCTTCCAACCTCTTCTAACTCTTAGATCCCATTCCCGAATAACTGTTTCAACATGTATACCTTTATCCTATGAATATATAAACAAATATGTTTATAATTATTTTTATCTGTCCTATACAAATGGAAGCATGCTATCCATATATTTTTACTTTTTTCACTTAATGACAATTTTGGACATCATAATATATAATGCACAAAAATTATGTGTGAATTTTTGTAGCCATCACAGAGAAAGAATATATATGATGGCTATAAAAATTCACACATAATCCATTAATAGTTTACAATATATATTTACAAGTGAACTATTAATGGATTTCAATGCCTTATTAATGGAACAGTTTTTATTGTTACAAACAGTCCTAAAGTAAATAACTTTATACACATGTAATTTCATACATGTGATAATTCCTAGAAGTGAAGCTTCTGATCAAAGAGTAGCTGTGCTTGCAATTTTAGTAGATGGAGATATGGTCAAGATCTCCAGTGAACATACCAGTAGATGCGGGTCCCGGTTATTGGGCCTGATCATACTTTACAGGATCATCATTATGACTTTTTCATTCTTGTATTTTACCTCGTTTGTTGCTCCCATGGGAGAAATAATACCATTCTTCTTCCTTGGAAGAGCTTGTACAATTCTCCTTCAGAAGATTTGGAAATGTCCCTTTGGGGAAGAGGAGAATGGTTGTTCCATAGTTTTTCTGGTACAGGAGGCAGAGTTCTATCACTTGACCTCATTGCTTAATCCCTCAGTTTTAAGCTCCTCATCTATGAAGTGGGAATATTGATACCCATTCCTCCTATGAACATTGGTTCATATTGTCAAACACATAGTAAATTATTCCGATTTCTCTACTGTTCCTCAAATTACATCACTTGCTAACACTTCCCATCCCAGTGATTTTTAAATTTCTCCATATACTTCCTGGGT
>PVJN01039119.1:0-19967 GCA_004026805.1 Lasiurus borealis
GAGAGAGAGAGAGAGAGAGAGAGAGAGAGAGAGAGAGAGAGAGAGAGGCTGTGTTTTGAAAGGGTGCGGTTTCCTGACTCTGGGGGCTGAGTGGAAACATTCCTGAGCCAAACTCGTTTCTGCGATATCCCGAAGGCAGCGGGACACGGCGCCTAAAATAGCAGAGAGCCCTCCCTGCACATATCATCCGCGCAAGTCACCCCAGGCGGGCGGGCCGCCCCCCACGGCCCCCGCCCCAATGCCCTCCTTCCCACAGACGGCCCCGCCTGCAGCTGGACTGGAGCATTTAGCTGCGAGGATGGCGGGCCTTCTACTCACTCATTCGTTCACTCTCTGCTCTTCAGCGCTGCCTTACTTATATTCTCCGTCTTTTAAACTTTTTTTTTTTGTCCTCAGGTGTTTTTTTTTTTAATTAAAAAAAAATTTTATTGATTTTTTACAGGGAGGAAGGGAGAGGGATAGAGCAGCAGTTCTCAACCTGTGGGTTTCCACCCCTTTGGGGGTCGAATGACCCTTTCACAGGGGTCGCCTAAGACCAGCGGAAAACACCTGTTTCCCATGGTCTCAGGAACCAACACACCGCTCCTCGGTGTCGCAAAGTGTAGCGGTGTCGTTGACTGTTGTCCTAGGAAGACTGTTACCCAAGTTATGCCACGATTCAAGACAAAATTTCATTTATTTGTAATTAGAAACAAATATTGCACAATATATAATTACATATTTTTTGTGTGATTAATCCCTATGCTTTAATTATGTTCCATTTGTAACAACGAAAATACATCCTGCCTATCAGATATTTACATTACAGTTCATAACAGTAGTAAAATTACAGTGATGAAGTAGCAATGGAAATAATTTTATGGTTGGGGGTCACCACCACATGAGGAGCTGTCTTAAAGGGTCGCGGCCTGAGGAAGGTTGAGAACCACTGGGATAGAGAGTCAGAAACATCGATGAGAGAGAGACATCAATCAGCCGCCTCCTGCACGCCCCCTACTGGGGATGTGCCCGCAACCAAGGTACATGCCCGCGGCCAGAATCAAACCTGGGATCCTTCAGTCTGCAGGTCGGCACTCTATCCACTGAGCCAAACTGGTTTCGGCTTTTTCCTTTTTTAATCCTCCCCCGGGGGCATGCTTTGACTGATTTTAGAGAGAGAGGGAGGGAGAGGAAGAGAGGGAGGCACACCCATCTTCTCCCCTCCGCCCCCCCCCACACCACCATCACCGCCACCAATCCCTAACCCCTGTCCACCACAAATCCATCCTCCATCTCTCTAATTCCATTACTTCACTAATATGACATCACTGGAATCTCACAGGGTGGGACCTTTTTTGAATTGGCTTTTTCAACTCAGCACCGTTTCGTGGAGGTGCATACACCTTGTTGCATGTATCAGAGATTGCTTCCTTTTAAAAAAAAATTTTTTTAATTGATTTTTTACAGAGAGGAAGGGAGAGTGATAGTTAGAAACATTGATGAGAGAGAGACATCGATCAGCTGCCTCCTGCACACCCCCTACTGGGGATGTGCCCGACACCAAGGTGCGTGCCCTTGACCGAAATCGAACCCGGGACCTTTCAGTCCACACTATCCACTGAGCCGCACCGGTTTTGGCAGATTACTTCCTTTCAAAACAATATACAGTGGTACCTTGAGATACAAGTGCCCTAACATACGAGATTTTTGAGATAAGCCGTCGAGCGAGCGATATTTGCTTTGAAATACGAGCAACAGTTGAGATACGAGTAATCTCGCAGATCGGTCGGCTGCACACGACCCACCAGTTTACCTTGACTTGAGCGTCTCATAGTTTCCCACGCCTCAAGGTTATGGAACGAATTAAACTTGTATCTCGAGATACCACTGTATCTATTGATTTCAGAGTGGAAGAATGAGGGAAGGAGAGCAAGAGAGAGAAAGAAATACGCATGATGAGAGAGAATCATGGATCAGCTGCCTCCTGCACGCCCCTTCCTGGGATCCAGCTTACAACCTGGGCGTATGCCCTGACCAGGAATTGAACCCATGACCTCCCTGTTCATAGGCTGACGCTCAACCACTGAGTCACACCGGCCGGGAGGTTCCTTCCTTTTTATGGCTCAGTAGTATTCCACCGTGTGGATGTTCTGATGTCACCATTACCCACTGGAAGACGCCTGAGTAGGTTTCTAGCTGTTGGCTCTCAAAATTCAACCTTCTATGAACATTTGTTTTTCTGCCCCACCCAGCCTCTCTGCACCCGCATGTGCAAATTAAGCCGCCATCTTTGTTGGGTTAATTTGCATGCCCACTCCTGATTGGCTGGTGGGTTAGGCGGAGGTACGGTCAATTTGCATATTTCTCTTTTCTTAGTGTAGATGTTATTGATTTTTTTTTTTTACAGAAAGGACGGGAGAGGGATAGAGAGTTAGAAACATCGATCAGCTGCCTCCTGCACACCTCCTACTGGGGATGTGTCCACAACCAGGGTACGTGCCCCCTTACCAGCTGGAATAGAACCAGGGGACCTTTCAGTCCACAGGCCGACGCTCCATCCACTGAGCCACCCCGGACAGGGCCTTCTATGAACGTTCGTGTGGGAGTTCCCGGCATGCAAAGAGCACCTCACTCCCCTGGGATACGTGCCCGAGAATCCAGATGCTCAGTCCTGCTATCGTAAGTCCATTTTTAGTTTTGGAAAGGAACTGCCAAACTCCTTTCCGGACCGGCCGTGCCATCCTACACTCCTACCTGCGACACCCGCCCGTGGGGTCCAGTTTCTCCACACCCCCCGCTCGGCGCTGGCTGCGGCCGCTGTGTCTCGTTTTGGCCGTCCTGACAGGTGGGTGAGTGATGGTATCTCCTGGCTTCATTTTGCATCCCTCTAACGGCGGCGGGTGTGGGAAACAGCCTTCCCCTGGCTCATTTGCCACCTGCACCTCCCTTTCCAGGTCAGTGTCTTTTGTCCATTTATTTACTTATTTATTTTTTTAAAAAATATATATTTTATTGATTTTTTACAGAGAGGAAGGGAGAGGGATAGAAAGTCAGAAACATCGATGAGAGAGAGAGACATCGATCAGCCGCCTCCTGCACACCCCCCACTGGAGATGTGCCCACAAGCAAGGTACATGCCCCCGACCGGAATCAAACGTGGGACCTTTCAGTCCGCAAGCCGACGCTCTATCCACTGAGACAAACCGGTCTCGGCTTGTTCATTTTTTTTAAATATATTTTTATTGATGTCAGGGAGGAAGGGAGAGGGAGAGGGAGATAGAAACAGCCATGATGAGAGAGAATCATGGATCGGCTGCCTCCTGCACACCCCCTCCTGGGGATTGAGCCTGAAACCCGGGCATGTGCCCTGATGGGGAATTGAACCCTGACCTCCTGGTTCAGGGATAGATGCTCAACCCCTGAGCCACACTGGCTGGGCAGGACTTTTTTTATATATATATATATAATTTTATTGATCTCAGAGAGGAAGGGAGAGAGAGATAGAAACATCAATGATGAGAGAGAATCATGGATCGGCTGCCTTCTGCATGCCCCCCATTGGGGATCAAGCCCGCAACCCGGGCACGTGCCCTTGACTGGAAATCAAACCTGGGACCCTTCAGTTCTACAGGCCAACACTCTATCCACTGAGCCAAACTGGCC
This sequence comes from Lasiurus borealis, assembly GCA_004026805.1. Lineage (NCBI taxonomy): Eukaryota > Metazoa > Chordata > Mammalia > Chiroptera > Vespertilionidae > Lasiurus > Lasiurus borealis. Next base: position 3,643 of record PVJN01039119.1, read on the forward strand.
AGGACTTGTTTTTATTGTGTGTGTTTTTTTCCTTTCTACTGAGTATTGAGAGTTCTTGATACAAGGCCTGGTTGAATATGTGGCTTGCAAATATTTTCTTCCCAATGTATAGCTGGTTTTTTTTCTCCCTTTCACAGGATTTTATTCAGAAAAAGCTGTTAGCTTTTGTTATACTTTTTAAAAATTGACTTCAAAGCGAGGAAGAAGGAAGGAGAAGAGAGAGAGATAGACACATCCAGGGTGAGAGAGAATCACAGAATGGCTGCCTCCTGCATGCCCCCCACTGGGGATCCAGCCCGCAACCTGGGCATGTGCCCTCCCTGGGAATCAAACCCGTGACCTCCTAGATTATAGGCTGATGTGCTCAACCACTGAGCCACTCCAGCTGGGCGAACACCTTGCCTGTAACCTGTTGAGAGTTTCTCCACCATCGGCCTGCAGACCACAGGGTCCTGGGTTCGATCCCGGTCAGGGGCACATACCTGGGTTGCAGGCTCCTCCCCAGCTTGGTCCCTGGTCAGGGGGCATGTGCAGGTCAGGGCGTGTGCAGGAGGCAACCAATGTATGTGTCTCTCTCACCTCGATGTTCCTTGTTTTCTTTCCCTCTCTCTTCCACTCTCTCTCTAAAAAATAAAAATAAAAATCATGCCGAGACGGGTTTGGCTCAGTGGATAGAGCTTCGGCCTGCGGACTGAAAGGTCCCGGATTCGATTCCGGTCGGGGGCATGTACCTTGCTTGCGGGCACATCTCCACTGTTCAGGCGGCAGCTGATCGATCTCTCTCTCTCATTGATGTTTCTGACTTTCTATCTCTCTCCCTTCCTCTCTGTAAAAAATCAATAAAATATGTATTTAAAAAAATAAAATAAAATAAAATAAAATAAAATAAAATAAACCAATGGAAAAATACCTGCCCTCGGTGAGGATTAAAAACAGCCGAGACCGGTTTGGCTCAGTGGATGAGCATCAGCCTGTGGACTGAAAGGTCCCAGGTTCGATTCTGGTCAAGGGCATGTGCCTTGCTTGTGGGCACATCTCCACTGTGGGGCGTGCAGGAGGCGGCTGATCGATGTCTCTCTCTCATCGATGTTTCTGACTTTCTATCTCTCTCCCTTCCTCTCTGTAAAAAATCCATAAAATATATTAAAATAAAATAAAATAAAAACAAACACCACCGACACTTTGAGATGTTCCTTGTCCCGCTCCCTCTGGCCGAAAAGCTGAGAGACGGATCAGCCCCCGACAGCTCGTCCGAGACACCACGCCCCTCGGCCAGACCCCCGGGCTCAGACGCCCCGTGCCCAGAGCAAGTCGGGATGGGCCGAAGAGTTACAATTACAGCGTCCAGGGAGGGGACGGCCCACGTCGCGGATTCTGCTGACGTGGGGCCTCCAATTACAGGGCAGACAGCCCGCAGGGTGGGTCTCGCCTGTAATGAGTAGCCGGGAAGAGGCGCGTGCCCGCAGCAGGCCTGGGCTCCCAGCCTCCGCGATTTCCCGAGGCCTCAGTGTCCGGGCTGGCACGTCCCCCCACACCCTCCACCCTCCTCTCCGCTCCTGCCCTTCTGCTTGGTCAGCTTTCCGGAGTGAACCAGCCAGACGCGACCTCACGCCGGTGCAGACGACGACATTGGAAACGCCGGACGGGCACGTGGGGAGGGTTCAGGCTTGTCCGGCCTCTGGTCCACCTTTTCCCCCTTTTCTTCTCCTCCTTCTCCTCCTCTTTTTCTTCCTCTCCTCCTCCTCTTCTTCTTCCTCCTCCTCCTTCCTCCTTCTCCTCTTCCTCCTCTTCCTTCTTCTCCTCTTCCTCCTCCTCCTCCTCTTCCTCTTCTTCCTCCTCCTTTTCCTCCTCCTCTTCTTCTTCTTCCTCTTCCTCCTCCTCTTCCTCTTCTTCCTCCTCCTCCTTTTCCTCCTTCTACTCCTCTTCTTCCTCTTCCTCCTCCTCCTTCTCCTCTTCCTCTTCTTCCTCTTCCTCTTCTTCTCCTTCTTCTCCTCCTCCTTCTTCTTCATAAATGTTTTTATCGGGGATCAAGCCTACCACCCGGGAATCAAACCGGTGACCTCCTGGTTCATAGGTCAACATTCAACCAGTGAGCCACGCAGGCCAGACTCTTTCTTGTACCTTTTTGATACTGACATATTACTTTTTGTTTCTATATTTTTAAAAAAATATATTTCATTGATTTTTTTACAGAGAGGAAAGGAGAGGGCGAGGGAGAGAGAGCTAGAAACATCGATGAGAGAGAGACATCCATCAGCTGCCTCCTGCACGCCCCACAGTGGAGATGTGCCCGCAAGCAAGGTACATGCCCCCGACCGGAATCGAACCTGGGACCTTTCAGTCTGCAGGCTGACGCTCTATCCACTGAGCCACACCGGTCTCGGCACGACCCCCGACTTCTGAGAAGATTTCCCTGGGTTAAAAAGTCGTCTTATACACCAGAATATACGGTACTTCCACAAGGGGATCGAAGGCACCTGTGTTCAGGAACAGGAGAGCGATTTCCATAGATCCTCACCCAGATCCGCCGGAAGGACGCTAGCCTGTGAGAGCGGCTTCCACCCTCTTATCCCGAGTCACAGGCAACGGTGGCCCTGGCCGGTGTGGCTCAGCGGATAAGAGTGTCAACTTGCGGATGGAAGCTGTCCCGGGTTCAATTCCCAGGTCAAAGGGCACAGGCCCAGGTGGTGGGCTCAACCCCCAGCATGGGGCGTGCAGGAGGCAGCCGATCCCTGATTCTCTCTCATCATGGGTGTTTCTCTCTCTCTCTTCCTCTCTCCCTCTCCCTTCCTCTTTGACATCAATAAAGATATATATGTATTTTTTAAATATATTTTATTGATTTTTTACAGAGAGGAAAGGAGAGAGATAGACAGTCAGAACCGATGAGAGAGAGACATCCATCAGCCGCCTCCTGCACGCCCACCACTCGGGATGTGCTTGCAACCAAGGTCCATGCCCTTGACCGGAATCGAACCTGGGACCCTTCAGTCCGCAAGCTGATGCTCTATCCACTGAGCCAAACTGGTCTCGGCAAGATATATATATATATTTTTAATATTTTATTGATTTTTTACAGAGAGGAAGGGAGAGAGATAGAAAGTCAGAAACATCGATGAGAGAGAGACATCGATCAGCCGCCTCCTGCACGCCCCACAGTGGAGATGTACCCGCCACCAAGGTCCATGCCCCCGACCGGAATCGAACTTGGGACCTTCCAGTCCGCAAGCCGACGCTCTATCCACTGAGCCAAACCAGCCTCAGCAAGATATATTTTTTTTAAACACACACACACACACACACAGAAATGCCACGGTGCGTTTCCCACAAGAGAGACCCTCCACACGCTAGGAAGCAGCAGCCTGCACCTGCCTGGCTAGCAGATGGTCACCGGCCGCGCACCCCACGGCCACCGGCTGTCCGTGAATCATGTATGAGGAACCTGATCTGTGCGCCCGGCTCCCGCTCGGCTTCTCACATTTGGAAAAAGGACGAGACAGTTTGGCGGTGCTGCCTGCTGAGAACCGATAGTAGTTTGCCAAACGCGAAATCCAGGTGCAGAAGGCACTGTTTCGATGAAACCAGTGTGGCTCAGTGGATAGAGCGTCGGCCTGCGGACGGAAGGGTCCCAGGTTCGATTCCGGTCAAGGGCATGTACCTTGGTGGCGGGCACATCCCCAGTGGGGGGCGTGCAGGAGGCAGCTGATCGATGTCTCTCTCATCATATATACAGTGGTACCTCGAGATACAAGTGCCCTAACATACAAGATTTTTGAGATACGAGCCGTCAAGCGAGCGATTTCTGCTTTTTTTTTTTTTAATATATTTTATTGATTTTTTTACAGAGAGGAAGGGAGAGGGATAGTCAGAAACATTGATGAAAGAGAGACATCAATCAGCCGCCTCCTGCACGCCCCCTACTGGAGTTGTGCCCGCAAGCAAAGTACATGCCCCTGACCGGAATCGAACCCGGGAGGGACCTTTCAGCCTGCAGGCCGCAGGCCGACACTCTATGCACTGAGCCAAGCCGATTTTTGCTTTGAAATACGAGCCACAGTTGAGATAGGAGTCATCGCGCGGATCGGCCGGCTGCACACGACCCACCCGTTTAAAGCCACTCGAGCGTCTCATAGTTTCCCAGGCCTCAAGGTTGCGGAACAAATTAAACTCGTATCTCGAGGTACCGCTGTATTTCTAATTCTCTATCCCTCTCCCTTCCTCTCTGTAAAAAAAATCAATAAAATATATTTAAAAAATAAAAAAAGGCACCGTTTCTGCTCCAGGCCAGGTGGACTCAGTGGAGAGAGCGTCGGCCTGCGGATCGACGGGTCCCGGGCTCCGTCCTGGTCGAGGGCAGGTGCCTCCGTGTTAGGCTCAGTCCCTGGTCGGGGTTCGTGCGAGAGGCAACCCATCAATGGGTCTCTCTCCCATCGATATTTCTCTCTGTCTCTCCCCCTTCCTCCCACTCTCCCTAAAAACACATACCCCGTCTCCCCGAAAATCAGTCAGTGCCTTCTATTCATGTTTGCTCCCCAAGAGGCGCTCGGTCTTATTTTCAGGGGATGTCTTATGTTTCCATGAAGAAGAAAACGGTACACATTTTATTCTTTAATTACTTTTTAAAAAAAATATATTTTATTGACTTTTTTTTTTTACAGAGAAGAAGGGAGAGGGACAGAGAGCCAGAAACACCGATGAGAGAGAGAGACATCCATCAGCCGCCTCCTGCACACGCCCCCCCAACTGGGGATGTGCCCGCCACCAAGATACATGCCCTTGACCTGAATCGAACCTGGGACCTTTCAGTCCCCAGGCCGACGCTCTATCCACTGAGCCACACCGGTTTCAGCGGTACACATTTCTTGATGAACCAAAAAAAGGAAATGGCCCTAGCCAGCGTGGCTCAGTGGATAGAGCGTCAGTCCGTGGACTGAAGGGTCCCGGGTTTGATTCCGGCCAAGGGCACACGCCTGGGTTGCAGGCTTGATCCCCAGTGGGATGCATGCAGGAGGCAGCCCATCAATGATTCTCTTTCATCATTGATGTTTCTCTCTCCCCTTCTCCCTTCCTCTCTGAAATTAATAAAGAAATATATTAAAAAAAAAAAAAGGAAATGGATGACCTGTCTATGGGACGGTAGTCGTTGTCATCACCAACCAGCTCACGGATGGGCCGCAGCGCAGCCGGAGCTGTTCGGGCCGTGCGAGGTCTCTTTAAATCAGGAGTCAGACGCCTGACGGTAGCTTCAGGGGGGCCTTCTATTCCCGGGAGGCCTGATGATCGGGGAGGCCTTATTTTCGGGGGGGGGGGATGCCTGATATGACAGAGAGAGGCAAGACGGGAAGTAGGTCTTATTTTCGGGGGACGTCTGACTTTAGGGAAAGCAGGGTAGGTAACACCTTAATCCACAAAGAAAAAAATGTTTTAAAATATATTTTATTGATATTTTTTTACAGAGAGGAAGGGAAAAGGAGAGATAGCCAGAAACATGGATGAGAGAGAAACATCCATCAGCCGCCTCCTGCACGCCCCCCACTGGGGATGTGCCCGCAAGCAAGGGACATGCCCTTGACCGGAATCGAACCTGGGACCTTTCAGTCCACAGGCCGACGACGCTCTATCCACTGAGCCAAACCGGTCTCGGCAAGAAAAACTTTTTTAAAAAAAATCCATGGAAAAATATCCTCAGGGGAGGATTGAAAAAGACATGTTCAAGTGTCATGTTCTTTACAGGTAGAACAATAGATGCCCAGACTGGTGTGGCTCAGTGATTGAGAGTCGACCTATGAACCGGGAGGTCAGGGTTCGATTCCCTGCCTGGACACATGCTTGGTCCCCATGAGGAGGCGTGCAGGAGGCAGCCGGTCCGTGTGTGTGTGTCTCTCTCTCCCATTGCTCTTTCTCTCTCTGCCCCTCGCCCTCCCTCCCCCTCCCCCTCCTCCTAAACACGGACAGAGCGGACATTCTCCTGCGAGAACAGCAGGAGCAGCACATGGATGTGTTTCACGCTGCGTGTTGAACTCTAGGTTCGGTGACCTCTGCCAGCGGCCTCCCTGCTCATCCTGAGTCATTTCCTGGCGGCTTCGGAGGACCCAGGGGGTCAGTGTCCGTCCGTCGCCTTATCTGCAACGAGGCCGCGTCCCCAACGGTTATCTTTCTCGCCTTCTCTCTTCTCGGAGGCAGTGTGAGGCCGGACCTGCACGTCGAAGGTGGGGCCTCCCCGGGGAGAGAATCGGGGGTGACGTGACTCTCCCCAAGTCTCCGCGGGAAACATTGAGTATTAACTGCAAAACCAGCATCCTTGGGCTTTCCCTGGTTTGTTACGTTTTTTTAAAAAAATTGATTTGAGCCCTGGCCGGTGTGGTTCAGTGGATAGAGCGTCGGCCTGCGGACTGAAAGGTCCCAGGTTCGATTCTGGTCAAGGGCATGTACCTTGGTGGCGGGCACATCCCCAGTGGAGGGCGTGCAGGAGGCAGCTGATCGATGTATCTCTCTCTCTCTCTCTTTTTTATTTTTTAATATATTTTATTGATTTTTTACAGAGAGGAAGGGAGAGGGATAGAGTTGTTTTTTTTTTTAATTAAAAATTGATTTGAGCCAAGACCGGTGTGGCTCAGTGGATAGAGCGTTGGCCTGTGGACTGAAGGGTCCCAGGTTCGATTCCGGTCGGGGGCATGGACCTTGCTTGCGGGCACATCTCCACTGTGGGGCGTGCAGGAGGCGGCGGATCGATGTCTCTCTCTCATCGATGTTTCTGACTTTCTATCTCTCTCCCTTCCTCTCTGTGAAAAATCAATAAAATATTTTAAAAAATTGATTTGAGAGAGAGAGAGAGCAAAGAAGGGAGGGAGGAGAGAGAGACACAAAAAACACGGATGTTTTGTTCTGCTCATTTCTGCATTCATTGGCTGGTTCCTGTATGTGTCCTGACGTGGACATAGAACCTGCGGCCTTGGCACGTTGGAGCAAATGCTCTAACAACTAAGGTACTGGGTCAGGGTGCCACATTATAATTTTTTAAAAATATATTGATTTCAGAGAGAGGAAGGGAGAGGGAGGGAGAGAGAAACATCCATGAGGAGAGAGAATCATGCATCGGCTGCCTCCTGCACGCCCCCCCACACTGGGGATGGAGCCCCCTCGCCCTGACCGGGAATCGAACCGTGACCTCCTGGTTCACAGGTCAGTGCTCAACCACGGAGCCACGCCGGCTGCTCACCCACCCCTCTCCATTCTGTATCAGGGAGATGGGCAAGCTGCTTTCACACTACAAATCCTTTGTACTTGCCTTAGTGGGTCCCAAGCACCAACCTGTCTGTGCTTTTATTGTTATTCCTTCTAATGTTTTCTTTATAAACTCCTCTATGTTTTTTTGTACATCTCTTTTCTAGAATAAAAGATATCTATATCTATGTCTATATCTATTATCATAAGCCAATAGTAAGCTAAATTTTTATTATTCTTTCTAGTGTTTTCTTTATAATCACCTCTACGTCTTTTTGTACATCTCTTTTCTAGAATAAAATATATCTATGTCTATGTCTATATCTATTATCATAAGCCAATAGTAAACTAAAATTTTATTATTCTTTCTAATGTTTTCTTTATAAACACCTCTACGTTGTTGATACATCTCTTTTCTAGAATAAAAGATGTCTATGTCTATATCTATTATCATAAGCCAATAGTAAGCTAAATTTTTATTATTCCTTCTAATGTTTTCTTTATAATCACCTCTACGTCTTTTTGTACATCTCTTTTCTAGAATAAAATATATCTATGTCTATGTCTATATCTATTATCATAAGCCAATAGTAAGCTAAATTTTTATTATTCCTTCTAATGTTTTCTTTATAAACACCTCTATGTTTTTTTTTGTACATCTCTTTTCTAGAATAAAAGAGATCCATGTCTATATCTATATCTATTATCATAAGCCAATAGTAAGCTAAATTTAGAAGGTTAAATTTAAGCCAGGTCATGGTGCGATTCCCAGTCAGGGCACAGGCCCAGGTGGCGGGCTCCATCCCCAATGTGGGGCGTGCAGGAGGCAGCTGATCCAGGATCATTTCTCATCATGGATGTTTCTCTCTCTCCCTCCCTCTCCCTTCCCCTCCGGAATCAATAAAAAGACATAGAATGAGCCGAGACCGGTGTGGCTCAGTGGATAGAGCGTCGGCCTGCGGACTGAAAGGTCCCAGGTTCGATTCCGGTCGGGGGCATGGACCTTGCTTGCGGGCACCTCCCCAGTGAGGGTCGTGCAGGAGGCAGCTGATCGATGTCTCTCTCTCATCGATGTTTCTGACTTTCTATCCCTCTCCCTTCCTCTGTGTAAAAATCAATAAAATATATTTTTTAAAAAAAGACATAGAATGAAATAAACAAGAGGGGCTTTCTGCCCCCGGCTGGTCAGCAGAGAGCATGCTCCCGCCCTCGGCAAGGGGAGGAGAGGAACGAGAGAGCCGACCACTGAGACCTGCATGTCCATGCCGCTCTCCGCTGTCTCTCTCCCCCGGCGATCAGACGCCTTCTCCCTGCAAACCCAGCGGCAACAGAGGGGTCCCGTGGGAGTGTCCCATGGAGACGTGCAGGAAGGCCTGGCCTGAGTGACCCCCATGTGCCTGAGTCCGGCCTCCTTCCCTCCCCCCCACCCACACACACATTCCTGCTCCTTCCAACAACACCCCCTCCTAAACGCCAACACACTCCCCTCGCCGCTCCGGCACGGGCTCACGTCACGAGCTATATCGAGGGCTCTGGAGAGAGAGAAAGGTCGCGGTGAGGGGTGTGTTTTATGTATGAAGAACAAGAACCTTCTGTGTCTCAAGCAGCGGGTCCCAAAGTGAGGTGCACGCCCCCAGGGGCGCAGTTTGATGTTTAAAGGGGGGGGGTGTGATTCGAGAAGGCGTGATTCACGGCGAATGTGTTTTTATTTTTAAATATATTTTATTGATTTTTTAAAATATATTTTGTTGATTTTTTACAGAGAGGAAGGGAGAGGGAGAGAGAGTCAGAAACATCGATGAGAGACAGACATCGATTGGCCGCCTCCTGCACGCCCCCACTGGGGATGTGCTTGCAACCAGGATACATGCCCCTGACCGGAACTGAACCCGGGACCTTTCAGTCCGCAGGCCGACACTCTATCCACTGAGCCACACCGGTTTCGGGTTTATTGATTTTTTTACAGAGAGGAAGGGAAAGGGATAGAGAGTCAGAAACATCGATGAGAGAGAGACATTGATCCGCCGCCTCCTGCACGCCCCCGACTGGGGATGTGCCCGCCACCAAGGTCCGTGCCCTTGACCGGAATCAAACCTGGGACCCCTCAGTCCACAGGCCGACGCTCTATCCACGGAGCCACACCGGTGAGGGCCACAGTGAATGTTTTGCATGTCTTACGGTTCAAGAGGCCTCATGGACAGTCTGTACATCTATACGGTGACATATTTTATGCATCTCAGCTCTCCGTGATGTGTTTTGAAACTTGATTGGCTATTTTTCGTATCTCTTCATATCATTTTTTTAAAATATATTTTTATTGATTTTTTACAGAGAGGAAGGGAGAGGGATAGAAAGTCAGAAACATCGATGAGAGAGAGACATCCATCAGCCGCCTCCTGCACGCCCCCCACTGGAGTTGTGCCCTCCACCAAGGCACATGCCCCCGACTGGAATCGAACCCGGGACCTTTCAGTCCGCAGGCCAACGCTCTATCCACTGAGCCACACCGGTCTCGGCCCCTTCATATCATTATTATTTTTATTTATTTTATTTTCTGTGAAGCTCTTTATTCTGACCTTCCATTCTGAAGGATCATCATCATCATTATTATTTTTAACACAACTCCTCAGTCATGTCCTCCTCGGCACGTCCACCGTCCTTCCGTCCTTTCGTCTTTCTCTCTCCCGGACGCCACATTCTTTGGCCGCTGATTTTGACCGAGGTCACGGCCTCTGAGGCCCCCTCCACGGGAAGGGGGGCTCCCTTTGTGAACAATGAGAATTCCGTGTCACGGAGGAGTGGGCGGGGGCATCAGGGTTTTAGCCATGCTGAGGTGGGCCGTGGCCGTAAAAGGTTGGGAGCCACCGGTCTAAACACATCATTTCTGTATATTTTTTAAAATTGATTTCACTATGTATACATGTAATACATTAATAAAAAATTTTTAAAATACATTTTATTGATATTTCACAGATAGGAAGGGAGAGAGATACAAAGTCAGAAACGTCAATGAGAGAGAGACATTGATCAGCCTCCTCCTGCACGCCTCACAGTGGAGATGTGCCCGAAAGCAAGGTACATGCCCCCAACCGGAATCGAACCCGGGACCTTTCAGTCCGCAAAGCCGACGCTCTATCCACTGAGCCAAACTGGTCTCGGCAATAAAAATTTTTTTTAAATAAATAAATAAATAAAATTGATTTCAGAGAAGAAGGGGGAGAGAGAGAGACCCACCCATGAGGAGAGGTAGTCACGGATCGGCTGCCCCCTGCACGCCCCCTCCTGGGGATGGAGCCCACAACCCAGGCCTGTGCCCTGACCGGGAATCGAACCGTGACCTCGATGCTTGACCTCGGAGCCAGCTGGCCGTGCCGTTTCTGCACTTGAACGTGGCTGAGGCTGGGGGGGAGGGGAGGCAGGGGGAAGGGAATGCAGGGTGCACACTCCTCTCTGGTTCGCAAACACGCGGGCGGCATTCCTGGTCTCACTCCGCGCACTCCCCACACAGTGTGTCCGCGGAATGTGTGTGGGAGCCCATCGACCGCAGGCCGGCACATTTTATTCACGGGCAGAAAAGAACACACACAAAAAAAAACAAAATTAAAAAATAAAAACAGCCAGCACCACACAGGCTGCTTTCCCAGAACGCAAATGTCAGGGCGGAAAACGGGGTGTGGAGGGCCCTGTGTGTGGGGTGGGGTTGAGCTGCTGGGAAAGGGACTTGGCCTCCCGGGGAAACAAGTGAGGGGCGAGGGGGGTGTTTGATAGACACGGGGGAGCCCGGCCGGAGCTGTTTGTGCTCAGTGGTTAGAGCAGCGGCCCAAAGGGTCCCCGGTGGTTCGAGGTCCCGTCGAGGGCAGGCACCTGGGTTGCAGGTCAGATTCCTGGCCCCAGGTCGGGGCGTGTGTGGGAGGCAGCCAATTGATGTGTCTCTCTCATACTGATGTTTCTCTCTTTCTCCCTCTCTTTCCCTCTCTCTCTCTCTAAAAATCACCGGGAGAGCCGAAACCGGTGTGGCTCAGTGGATAGAGCGTCGGCCTGCAGATTGAAAGGTCCCAGGTTCGATTCTGGTCAAGGGCATGGACCTGGGTGGTGGGCACATCTCCAGTGGGAGGCGTGCAGGAGGCGGCTGATCAATGTCTCTCTCTCATCGATGTTTCTGACTTTCTATCCCTCTCCCTTCCTCTCTGTAAAAAAATCAATAAAATATACAGTGGTACCTCGAGATGTAAGTTTAATTTGTTCCATAACCTTGAGGCGTGGGAAACTATGAGATGCTCGAGTGGCGGTAAACGGGTGGGTCGTGTGCAGCCGGCTGATCCGCGCGATGACTCCTATCTCAGCTGTTGCTCGTATTTCAAAGCAAAAATGGCTTGTACCTCAAAAATCTTGTATGTTTGGGCACTCGTATCTCGAGGTACCCCTGTATTTGAAAAACAAAACCAAAAAATGAAATAAAATAAAATAAATAAAAATCACTGGGAGAAAAAAAAAAATCCTGGGGTGTTTGGAGTCGGAGAAGAAATACCAGACAGATCAGTGGACCGCGATCAAGGATTCGAAACACTTAAGAGGCCGAGACCGGTGTGGCTCAGTGGTTAGAGCGTCGGCCTGCGGACTGAAGGGTCCCAGGTTCGATTCTGGTCAAGGGCATGGACCTGGGTGGCAGGCACATCCCCAGTGCGGGGCGTGCAGGAGGCGGCTGATCGATGTCTCTCTCTCATCGATGTTTCTAACTCTCTATCCCTTTCCCTTCCTCTCTGTAAAAAATCAATAAAATATATTAAAAACAAAACGCGTAAGAGAATGTAACGTCCTGTAAAGCTCTCCGGTATGCGATGTCACTGCAGAGGCGGCAGGTGAAGGAAAGGGGTTACATGTGTTTCACGGCTCCAGGGAAGGCAATGAGCTGAACACAGGCAGAGCCAGACCCTGCTCAATCATTAACCCCCACCTCAGTCCCAGAGTCTCTACGCGTCCAAGGATCACAGTCCCTAAATGTAAGGACGCAGTCAGCCGAAACCGGTGTGGCTCAGTGGATAGAGCGTTGGCCTGCGGACTGAAAGGTCCCAGGTTTGATTCTGGTCAAGGGCATGTATCTTGATGGCGGGCATATCCCCAGTAGGAGGTGTGCAGGAGGCGGCTAATCAATGTGTCTCTCTCTCATCGATGTTTCTAACTCTCTATCTCTCTCCCTTCCTCTCTGTGAAAAATCAATAAAATACATTAAAAAAAAAGAAGAAGAAGAAGAACGCAGTCGTAAGAGAAAGCCTGGGTGAAGAGTGGATATGGGAAGGGCAGAGGTGGGGTGGGGTGGGGGGACCTCAAACATGGGAAGAACAATCTCTCTATTCAGGACTTGACACGCGACATCAAGCTATGAGTTGGGGGAAAATATTCGCCCCAAGGACATGAAGAGCTGACTTCCTTCATGTAGAATGGGCTCGTAGGAACAAAGAGAAAATAAGTTAATTTTCATTTTTTGTTTTTTTAATTAATTTCAGAGAGGAAGGGAGAGGGAGGCAGAAACATCAATGAGAATCACGGATCAGCTGCCTCCCGCACGCCCCCCACGGGGGATCAAGCCTGCAACCCAGGCAGGTGCCCTTGACTGGAATCGAACCTGGGACCCTTCAGTCCGCAGGCGGACGCTCTACCCACTGAGCCACACACGAGCGTTGGGCTTCACCCAGAAAATAAACCAGCAGCCCGGCCGGCAGGGCTCCGTGGTGGAGCATCAACCCCTGAACCAGGAGTTCAGGGCTGAGGCCCGGGGGGTTGCAGGCTCGATCCCCAGTGTGGGGGCGTGCGCAGGAGGCAGCCGATCCGTGATTCTCTCATCCAGCGGTTCTCCACCTTCCTAAGGCCGCGACCATTTAATACAGCTCCTCGTGTGGTGGTGAATCGTCATGTAAATATCTGTGTTTTCTGAGGGTCTTAGGCGACCCTGCTAGTGGTTCTCGTCCTGTGGGTCACTGCTGTAGAGCCTGAGACCATCAGAAAACAGGTCACGACCCACAGGTTGAGAAAAATACAAACCCCAAAACAAAAACCCTAAGAAGAGGTTCAGCTTTACATGCACTTCAAGAAGTAACATCGCAGCCACGGCTCAGCAGACAGATTGTCGGCCTGTGGACTGCAGGGTCCCGGGTTCAATTCCCCTCAAGAGCACAGGCCCGGGTGGCGGGCTCAATTCCCACTAAGGGGCGGGCAGGAGGCAGCCCATCCGTGATTTCCTCTCATCCAGTGGTTCTCAACCTTTTTTTTCATGCTGTGACCTTTTAAGACACTTCCTCATGCGGTGGTGACCCCCAATCTTAAAATTATTTTCGTTGCTACTTCATCGCTGTCATTTTGCTGCTGTTAATGAACCATCATGTCAATATCTGTTTTCCGATGGTCTTAGGCGACCTTGCTAGCAGTTTTGTTTTTTAAGAGGCAATGTTTAATATATATTTTATTGTTTTTTTTTTTTACAGAGAGGAAGGGAGAGGGATAGAAAGTCAGAAACATCGATGAAAGAGAGACATCGATCAACCGCCTCCTGCACACCCCCCACTGGGGATGTGCCCGCCACCAAGGTACATGCCCTCGACCGGAATCGAACCCGGGACCTTTCAGTCCGCAGGCCGACGCTCTATCCACTGAGCCACACCGGTTTCGGCTTGCTGGCAGTTTTCAACCTGTGGGTCGAGACCCACACGTTGAGAACCGCTGCCGTAGAGCCTGAGACCATCGGAAAACGCAATGAGGTTTCTCTCTCCCTCTCTCTCTCCCTTCCTCTCTGAAATAAATGCAGATACATTCTTTGATAAATTCGACGCACTTCATAAAAACTTTAAAAAAGAAACACACACGCAAACCGCTGGGCAGGGAGGGCCCGGGGTGACCCGGAGAGGGGCTGGGAGGGGTGCATGTGTGAGACGCCCCGTTTCCGGGGGGCACTGGCAGTGTTTATCCACGTCAGAAAGCACGCGTCTCCGCATTCCCCGGCCCACAAAGAATGCACCCGGTAAATATACTCCCGGGCCCAGGCCTCCGCTCGGGGGTCAAGGTCGCCGAGGGAGGGAGGAGGGCCCCTCGGGACAGAATCAGGTTCAGCCCGCCTCCCACGGACCTGCTCAGGCCACGCCCCCAGGGGACCCCTCTCGCTGCCCCCCCAGCGGGCACCGCACGGACCTCACCCAGGATCAAGCTCCCTGCACGGCCCTGCGGGCACAGTGCCTCCTCACGAGGCTGGAGCATCCTTGGATGCAAATGTTTTGCTTTTATTTTTAAAATATATTTTATTGTTTTTTTGGGTTTTTTTTACAGAGAGGAAGGGAGAGGAAGAGAGAGCTAGAAATATCGATGAGAGAGAGACATCAATCAGCCGCCTCCTGCACACCCCCTATACTGGAGTTGTGCCCCCCACCAAGGTACATGCCCTTGACTGGAATCGAACCTGGGACCCTTCAGTCCGCAGGCTGACGCTCTATTCACTGAGCCAAACAGGTCTTGGCTGTTCTTTTATTTTTAAAATATGTTTTATTGTTTTTTTTTACAGAGGGGAAGGGAGAGGGATAGAGGGTTCGAAGCATCGATGAGAGAGAAACATCCATCCGCCGCCTCCTGCACGCCCCACAGTGGAGATGTGCCCGCCAGCAAGGTACATGCCCCCGACCGGAATCGAACCCGGGACCCTTCAGTCCGCAGGCCAATGCTCTATCCACTGAGCCAAACCAGTCTTGGCTATTTATTTTTATTTTTATTGATTTTCTACAGAGAGGAAGGGAGAGGGAGAGAGCTAGAAACATCGATGAGAGAGACATCGATCAGCCGCCTCTTGCACGCCCCTATACTGGAGTTGTGCCCGCAAGCAAGGTACATGCCCCCGACCGGAATAGAACCCAGGAACCTTCAGTCCGCAGGCCGACGCTCTATCCACTGAGCCAAACTGGTCTCGGCTTACTTTTATTTTTAAAATATGTTTTATTGTTTTTTTTTATAGAGAGGAAGGGAGAGGGATAGAGGGTTCGAAGCATCGATGAGAGAGAAACATCCATCAGCTGCCTGCTGCACACCCCCCACTGGGGATGTGCCCGCAACCAAGGTATGTGCCCTTGACCAGAATTGAATCTGGGACCCTTCAGTCTACAGACTGATGCTCTATCCACTGAGCCAAACCGGCCAGGGTCAAATCTTTAAAACAAACAAACAAACAAAATATATATATATATATTTTTTTAATTGATTTTTTACAGAGAGGAAGGAAGAGTGATAGAAAGTCAGAAACATCCATGAGAGAGAGACATCGATCAGCTGCCTCCTGCACACCCCACACTGGAGATGTACCCGCCACCAAGGTCCATGCCCCCGACCGGAATCGAACCCGGGACCTTTCAGTCTGCAGGCCGACGCTCTATCCACTGAGCCACACCGGTCCCGGCTTTTTATAAATATATTTTTATTGATTTCAGAAAGAAATGGGGGAGAGAGAGAGAGAGACATCCATGATGAGAGAGAATCAAGGACCAGCTGCCTCCTGCACGCCCCCTGCTGGGGATCCAGCCGGAAACCCTGGCAGGTGCCCTTGATCGGGAATGGAAGCCGGGAGCCTTCGGTCCACAGGCCGACAACGCTCTACCCACGGAGCCACACCGGCCCGGGCCAGGCCGTTTGGGAAGAAAGCGTGCAGAAGGGTGTTTGTTCGTGGTGAGCTGACCTCTGCAGGGGTGGCGGGCTGGCTGAGCTGGGAGGAGGGAGGCCTCTCAGTCCCCTGTCCCTGGAACAGCCGGGCGGGTGTCCGTGCCCCCAGGATGGCCGGAGGCCTCCTCCCTCCCCACCGCCGAGAGCCGAGCGGTGGCCTGGACCGGAGAGCCGTGCCCTGCGGGGTTTGCATGACGCGTCTTATCAGTTCCCGGCAGGGACGCTCTGTCCCTCTCGGGGCTGCGAGCGAGAAGCAGAGATGCTGATGCCAAGAAACTTCCTGCCTCGGGGGTGGGGGGGAGGGGGACGGGAGAAGGGGAGAGAGAGAGAGAGAAAGTGAGAGGCAGAGAGAGAGGGAGAGAGAGAGAGGGAGAAAGGGCACACAATCTTTATTTTTCCCAAAGGAGGAGGAA
>PVJN01039120.1:0-19966 GCA_004026805.1 Lasiurus borealis
GGGATGGGGCTGGCTGACTGCTCTTCTCCCATCCAGATGTGGAAGCAGCTGCCTCCTGCAGGAGAGACAGCCTTTTGCCCGGTTAAAGTTTCCGTTTCTTATATTCTGAGAGCGGTGGGTGAGCTGCAGAACTTCCCAGTGGGGGCAAAGGCCGATTCCAGGGAGTCCCCAGGAAGCCAGAGTTGCCTCCAGGACAGGCAAGTGGCAGGTGGCAGCAGATGGCGGGGGTGAGAGTCAGCTCTTTCCTGGAAACCTGGACAATGGGCGGGGAGCTGAGCAGCAGGCCTGCGTCATTGCCTGCTGGTCTCAAATTCCAGCTCTGCCTCTTCCCAGCCCGGTGACTCCGGCTTATTCTTTGACCCTAAATGCCTTCATCTGTGAAATGAGCGAACTGTAGCTGAAGTATGGGAGCAATCATCTCGGGTAGAAACTGCTGTTGGGGTTCTGTACCCATTTGTTTGCTAAAACAATAGAAAGTTATCTTGATTTTCTGAACTTATGTGTGCTCTCCCAGCACTCCATTGATGAGGGTTTGAATAGCCCATTGATTGTGATCTCACTGGTCATTGAAGCGCGCTCCTCTGGGAACCGGGACGGCTCAATTATCCTAAATTGCCTCCCTAGCTGCAGATAATGCGTTTCGGTGGACTCAGTGGTCCCGGAATCTGGACAGCACAGTTATTTGAAATTGCCCCGATGGTCCGAGGTAATGTGTTTCTGTTGTTGACTCAGTCATTCGTAGATGCTTTATTTTTAAAAATATATATATTTTATTGATTTTTTACAGAGAGGAAGGGAGAGGGATAGAAGGTTAGAAACATCAATGAGAGAGAGACATCGATCAGCTGCCTCCTGCACGCCCCCGACTGGGGATGTGCCCTCCACCAAGATACATGCCCTTGACCGGAATCTAACCCGGGACCCTTCAGTCCCCAGGCCGAGGCTCTATCCACCGAGCCAAACCTGTTTTGGCCGTAGATGCTTTAGATAACTAACTGGTTCACTTTCGCTTCTGTAAATGCTTTGCATGGAACAGGTTCCTCATTCCAGACCCAAAGATGTAATCCATCCCTTTGTGATGTTCTGCCCATACCAGCCGGATGTGGCAAGCTGTTCGGGCTGGGAGGTCTGGAGCACTTCAGCCCCTCATATGCCGCCAGCCTTTAAGAAATGACTCCCTAATTCGATGTCTTGAGGCGTCCTTTGTGAGATGGGGGTACACTATAACACAGTGACCTCCCAGGGTGCTCAGGAGCATGGACAGTGTTAACATCTATATAAAGTGTCAGGCACACCGTCGTCCCTCAACAAACGGCCCTTTCCTTCTCCATCCCTCCTAGATTTGAAAGAATTTTTGGCAACCAGATTGCATTTACTCAGAGCTAAGGAACTCATTTTTCTATTAAAATGGACAAAATCAATTATCTAAAATCAGACCCCACTGGAGTGAAAAAAAGAAAATTCAGCCCAGTCCATCCCAGAGGCGCGGGTCTGACAAACACTTCCCAGCTCCTCCAGGTGCAGGCTCTGGGGCCTCCCCGGAAGGGGTGGCCCCTGGTCCTGGAAAGCTTGGGGGTGGGGGGAGAGGCTATTGATGGTCCAGCCAGTGTTGTGCCTCCTGGTGGGTTCAGGGAGTACCCTTCCCCACCCTGTGGATTGGAGAATCCCCTGGGGGCAGCTATGCCCCTGAATGGTTGCCACATGGCTGGTCAACTCCGGAAGCTGAGCTCAGCTTTCGTCAAGGGCAGCAGCCGAGAGGGTGGCCTTGGAAGGGGAAGGGCAGCTTGGGTGGTGGTCCCACTAGTTGATCCTTGGGGCTCGGACTTGAAGGAGCTAAATCAGGACAATGTTTTGCATGCCTGCTCCGTACACATCACTGAGTTCTTACAACAACACCGCAGGCCTAGCCGGTTTGGCTCAGTGGATAGAGTGCTGGTCTGCAGGCCAAAGGGTCCCGGGTTTGATTCCAGTCAAGGGCATGTACTTCAGTTGCAGGCTCCTTCCCGGCCCAGCGCCTGGCCAGGCATATGCAAAAGGCAACCAATGGGTGTATTTCCCTCACACTGACGGTTCTCTCTGTCTTTCCCTCTCTCTTCTGAATATCAGTGGACGGGAAAGGATTAAAAAACAAAACGAAACACTGCTCCACGTTACCTCCATTTAGCAGATGTAGGAGACGCTAAGCAGTCGTGTTGGTAACTGAGCCCAAGTGGGTGGGACCCCCAGAGCTTTTGCCCACACCACCAGCCCCCACTGAATACTGACACCACTCAGTTCCATCCTCCCTCCCAGCCCGCCTCGGGCCCTTCTCCATGCAGGCTCCCCACAGGTCAGGAGACATCTGCTCCAAGAGTCAGTTTCCTCATCTATAAAATGGGTACAAAGTAACTCCCACACGCCCTCCTCATGGTCATGTGAGATTCAAATGGGATGATGAAAGCGAAGAGACCTTGTGAACTGGCATTTTAAAAAGGGAGGAGCCCTAGCCGGTTTGGCTTAGGGCAGCAGTTCTCAACCTGTGGGTCGTGACCCCGGTGGGGGTCGAACGACCAAAACACAGGGGTTGCCTAAAGCCATCGGAAAATACACAATGCATATCAGGTATTTACATTCCGAATCATAACTGTAGCAAAATTACAGTTTTGAAGTAGCCACCAAAATTATTTTTTGGTTTGGGGTCACTGCGACATGAGGAACTGTATTTTGGGGTCACAGCATTAGAAAGGTTGAGAACCCCTGGCTTAGGGGATAGTGTTAGCCCGAGGACAGCAGGGTCCTGAGTTCGATTCCGATCAAGGGCACATACCTCGGTGGCAGGCACATCCTGGGCCCTGGTCTGGGTGTGAGTGGGAGGCAACCCAAGGATGTTTCTCTGTCTCTTCCCCTCCCCTCTACTCCCTCTAAAAATCAATGGAAAAATGTCCTCGGGTGAGGATTAACCAAAGAGAAAGAAAAAAGGAAGGAGTGTTTTTTTTTAGGACATTAAAGGGGTTTCTCTTGCCAATCTGATCGTTTGTCTCTGGAGCCCTGGCCCAGGGCTGAGGTGAGGAGACAGCCCTCCCCACCCAGCTCTGAGAGGTCAGGTCAGAGTCACCTCCTCACCTCCTGGGCCCCGAAGCAGCTGCCAGGAGGGGGAGAGGAGGGAACCGCCCACCGGAGCGCCCTTACCCTCACACCTCTCCTCTGTCTAAACCGGGGGCGGGAATGTCCGGCCGTGGGCCCTGTGGGGCCCTCCACATGTGTGGCCTGGGAAATCATTGGGTCTGGCCCTGCAGAGGCATTAGGTGGGTTAATTACATGTCTGACACATAGCAGGCTCATTTTTAAGTTGATAGTTTTGTATGGCCCCCGAATGACGGTGGATGATATAAATATCCAAATGGGCCCTAACCGGTTTGGCTCAGTGGCTAGAGCGTCAGCCTGCGGACTGAAAGGTCCCAGGTTCGATTCCGGCCAAGGGCATGTACCTTAGTTGTGGGCATCTACCCAGTAGGGAGTGTGCAGGAGGCAGCTGATCAATGTTTCTCTTTCATCCAAGTTTCTAACTCTCTATCCCTCTCCCTTCCTCTCTGTAAAAAATCAATAAAATATATTTTAAATAAATAAATAAATATCCAGTGGCCCAGGTTCCCCACTCCTGGTCTAAACCTAAAGCTCTCAGCAGTCCCAGGAGGGTAGGAGGACCAGAAATATTATTTTTCTCTTTATTTATTATTATTTTTAAAAATATAATTTATTGATTTCTTACAGAGAGAAAGGGATAGGGATAGAGAGTTAGAAACATCAATCAGCTGCACACCCGCCACAGGGGATGTGCCCTCAACCAAGGTACAGGCCCTTAACAGGAATCGAGCCCGGGACCCTCCAGTCCGCAGGCTGACGCTCTATCCACTGATCCAAACCGGTCAGGGCTTCCTTTTTATTTTAAAGATGATGAAACCAAGGTCCAGAAAGGAGACCCGTTCCCCCAGTGAGTCAGCAGGGAGATCTGTGCTCACATGCCCTTCAGGAGACTTTAACTCAGGCTCGTCTTAGGACGAGCTACTCGCCGGATTACTTGATATCTGTGTTTTTAAAAAGCGGATCCTGCTAAAGTCTAACATTCACATTGTGCCAGGTGCTAAGTTCTCCTGTAATCTCCAACACAGCCTGGCCAGGTAAGTCAGTTATTAGCCCTGTCCTTCAGCGAAAGAACTCAAGACTCGGAGAAGTTAAGCAACTTCGCTGAGGCCATGCGGATAAAAAGACATGGAGTCAGGGGTAGACTCCAGCTCTGTGTTTGCAGCCATCACCGTATGTTCTCCCTGTAAATTCGTGTGACATCCGGGCCCTCCTCTGAGCACTTCCTTTCATCCCACCCTGCTCCCCCTCCCTGGGCCTTCACCTCGGGCTAATCTCCAGCAATGTCCCCTGAGCCCCGAGATCTCCCTTGCTTTAGGCCATCGCAGGCCTTCTCCCTCACTGACCGGTCCTGCTGCCCTCACAGGTGTCACTGCTGTCTACGGTGGCTTTATTTATCCATCTGCTGGTGTCTCCTGCACTAGAAAGTGTGAGCAGGGACCTGCGTGGCTTCTTCTCTGCCGTGGCCAAGTTTCTACAACAGTATCTGGCACAACGTCAAACACTTGAGAATTAAAAAGAAAGGAGAGAGAGAGAGAGATGCTCAATAAATCAAAAGAGAGAGCACGAGGCAGAGAGAGGGCTGGCCGAGGCTTTGGTCGGGATCCCGGTGACCGGGCTCAGCCTTGGCATGGTCCCCCGGTCAGGCGGCCGGCATTCCAGGTGGCTGTGGTCAAACCCACAAGCAGAAACTGCGCCCCCCAGAGGCAAGGACGTGACACGGGAGCTCACAGTGGGGGCTGGGTGAGCTCACAGTCCTTTTGAGGATCTTACATGCTCTCCTTTGATACATTTTCAGAAATTAAAGTCAAAGACAATATATTTTTCATAGGAACAATGTTTTAGACATCTTTTAAATATATATATGTATTTTAAAAATATATTTTATTGATTTTTTGCAGAGAGGAAGGGAGAGAGATAGAGTTAGAAACATCGATGAGAGAGAGACATTGATCAGCCGCCTCCTGCTGGGGATGTGCCCACCACCAGGATACATGCCCTTGATAGGAATCAAACCAGGGACCTCTCAGTCCACAGGCCGACGCTCTATCCACTGAACCAAACCGGTTTTAGACATCTTATAAACTTCAAACGGTGTGTAATATGTATACATATAATGTACGGTATACAGTATTTTCACAGAATAGACTGTATAAAGCAATAAGGAGGGAAAATAGAAAGTCACTCAGACTAACGTAAGAGGTATTTCTGTGTGTGAAAGCTCAGGCCCCACTCGGTGAGAGGACAGCAGCTGGCGGATGCACGCCAGTCACTGGTGCTGGAAAACCGGAGCCACAAACGGCAAACAGAGACTCGGCTGGAGGGTCATGTTAGCAGTTCAGCTGGTGCGGGCCAGGAGGTCCCAGGGACACCGTTTTCTACACTTGTGAGTGAGCCTTGATAAAGTTTTATTAATGGACACGAAGTCCAGTCTTCCCTAGGGTTGCATAGTAGTTTTTTTTTAAATATATTTTATTGATTTTTTACAGAGAGGGAGGGAAAGTCAGAAATATCAATGAAACAGAAACATCCATCAGCCGCCTCCTGCACGCCCCACAGTGGAGATGTGCCCGCAACCAAGGTACATGCCCCGACCGGAATCAAACCTGGGACCTTTCAGTCCACAGGCCGACGCTCTATCACTGAGCCAAACCGATCTCGGCTGCATAGTAGTTTTATTCCTGGGAAATTAAATGTACTTTAAAAACATTCCAAAAAAAAAAGTGGGTGGCCTGGGCAATGTGGCTCAGTGGTTGAGCACTGACCCCTCAACCAGGGCGCCACAATTCGATTCCTGCTTCGATTCCGAGTAGAAGGCAACCAATGAATGATTCCCTCTCATCATTAATGTTTCTATCTCTCTCTCCCTTCCCCTGTACCTGTCCCTAAAATCAATAAGAACATAGAGGGAAAAAAACACACGAAAGCAAAACCAAAAAAAGATGTGGGTGAAACAGACCTAGCTTCCAGGTCAGATAATGCACAGGTTCCTCCCCTGTGGGATTGTTCAGAAAGACAAGGGGAAGTTGAGAGGTGTGCGGGATATTTCCTGGATGTGTCCGACTGTCCTACCCGTTCTAGGGTGTTTAGCACACCTCTCCCGCCTCCTGTCAAAATCCCCATCTCTGACCGCTGCAAACAACCTCATCAAAGCTCAACGTGTCCCCTAGGGGGCGGTAGCGCCCCGGTCGAGAACAGCTGCCCGACGCCTGCCTTCTCGGGCTCTGCTTTTTAACTGAACTCTGCCGGTGAGATGGTTTTACACCACGATGTGGAGACCTGCATCCCTGTCAGGCTGCGTGGAACTCCATAGCATTCTGCTGTTACAAACCAGGCCACGCCGTGAAGGTCACTTCGCACATGCGGGAGCCGAGGGGTGGAGGACTTCTGAGAAGTGGCCTGGCTGGGTCCTCGCATCTGGGCGGTCGAGTTTTGACAGCTGTGGCCAGACACTGCCTCCCACGGAGGTAGGTGGTGAGAGAGCTGGTCCAGAGCTCTGGGAGTCCACCTGGAGTGGGCGTGGGTGTCAATTCCAGAAAATCTCCTCCAGGATCCTTCCCCTCTGAGGGTCACCTCCTCAGACCACAACCAGGGTCCCCCTAGGAAAGCCTTGGGTGTCCAGAAACTCCCTAACTCACCTTCTCAGACCACGGGCGAAGGGAAAGGAGGAGGACCTTCCCCTAGACACAGCTGATCCCGGCTATTACGTTATTTCTTTTCTTTCATCTTCACAAAAAGACAGCTCCTTGCTCGTCTGATTCTATAAGTCATACAGGGTGGGGCAACAGTAAGCTTACAGTAGTGAGTACAAGAAACAGAGTTTATTCTTATTATATATATATAATTGATTTTTTACAGAGAGGAAGGGAGAGAGATAGAAAGTCAGAAACATCAATGAGAGAGAGACATTGATTAGCCGCCTCCTGCACGCCCCACAGTGGAGATGTGCCCGCAAGCAAGGTACATGCCCCCAACCGGAATCGAACCTGGGACCTTTCAGTCCGCAAGCCGATGCTCTACACTCTGAGCCAAACTGGTCTTGGCTATTCTTATTTTTTAACATATTTTTTTTTTATTGATCAGAGGGGAAGGATAGAAACATCAACGCCGAGAGAGAATCATTGATCAGCTGCCTCTTGCACTCCCCAGTAGAAGGAGATTCAGCCCGCCACCTGGGCATATGCCCCCGGCTGGAATCGAACCTGGGACCCTCAGTCCGCAGCCCGCCAACACTCTGTCCAGTGAGCTTAATTAACCAGCTAGGGTGAGTTTATTCTTGTATTACTTATTAACTTTTGTATTACTTTCCGTATGGAGGACTTTTAAACCTATGTTTGCCACACCCTGTATGTATGTATGTATTTCCGAGGAGGAAATCCTTCTTCCCACCAACTTTTTATTTTGAAAGCCTTAAAAACTTCAAAAAGCAAGAAATCCTTTTCACCAACTTTTTATTTTGAAAACCTTAAAAACTTCAGAAAACGTGTGCAAGATCGGCACAATAAGCGTCTATGCGCCCCTTCCTCCTGACTGCCCAGTTCACATGTGGCTGCATTGGCACTATCTGGTGTGTGTTTTTTTCTGAACCATTTGGGACTAAACATTTCAGAGTGCATTTCCCAAGCACAAGGGTGTTCTACCAAACCACAGCGTGGCCATCAGAAAGTTCACATTGACAGAGCAACGTCTACTGTGCGGGCCTCATCCCGTTTTCCCCACGTGTCCCAGGAAAGTCCTCTACCACCTCTCCTCCTCCCTGACCTCAGGGGTCAATCAAAGACCTGACGTGGCATTGAGCTGTGGCCTGGGTTTGGATTCTCCTCTCGGGCTCAGGGGTCCCCAAGCCCTTGGCCCTACCCCCAGGAAGGCGGCACCGAGTGGAGACAGCGCTGGCCCTGAGCTCAGAGGTGTTGGTGGGATCCAGAGGAGGGACCGGAGCCTTCCTTCAGCCCCGTAAACATCTTCCGAGGCCTTGAAGATGCCTGGGGGTGAGGCGGGGGTATTGCCCCTGTCCCAGGGCTGCCCTGGAAGAACTCAGCCTCACAATAAACTACTCTCTGTTTACGTTGCTCCCCCGTGCTAGGCAAGGACTGTCCGTCAGTCCCCCCTAGAACCCCTGGGGCTGGTGCCATTTTCTCCCTTTTGGCAGTTGAAAGGAGTTTCTGTTTTTCCATCTGATGAGGAAGCCAGTGGTGGCCACGTGGGGCCACGAGATAATTCTAGACGGACCGACCACTGGCTGTGACCTGCGGCCAAGTCACCCAGGACAGTGGCTGCCTCCTCCTCAGGGCTCCAGGCTTGCTCCTCTGGGCGGTGAGTCTAGCCAAGGCTCTAACACTGAGACCCGCAGGTGGAGAACCGCTGCTGTAGAGCCTAAGACCATCGGAAAACACAGATGTTTACATTACGATTCATCACCATAGCAAAATGACAGTTATGAAGTAGCAACGAAAATAACTTTATGGTTGGGGGTCACCACCACACGAGGAACTGTATGAAAGGGTCTCGTCTCGGCATTAGAAAAGTTGAGAACCACTACTCTAGAGGTTCATGGGTGTCTCAAGGCTCCGGCTGCACCCTGCAGCCACCATGATCAACCCTGGGAGACGCCTCCCCTGGCTGGGATGTCTCCTGTGACTCCACCCCCTCCCTGAACTCGGGGCTCAGTCGAAGGCGTGACTTGGCCTGCAGGTGTGGATTTTTCCTCTTGGGCTCAGTGACCTCTCCCCCGTCTGCCCAGACTACTGCCACCGCACTGTGCTTTCGTCACTCCAGTGACTTCCCAAGGTTTCTCAGCCCAAAGCTTTTACCTGTGGGGGAAGGCAGGGACCTGATCCGCTCGGCTCTGGGGCCACGGAACTGTTTGTTGAGTCTTCACATGGCTTTTACAGACATGCCTTTGGCCAAGAGTGTGTCAGTTGGACAGGACCGGGACACCATTTCTGTTTTCAGATGAGGAAACTGAGATGGAGCAACAAATCTCCAAGGCAGCCTATTGCAAGAAGAAACCCGGAAATGAAGTGCAAGTCCCTCCTTCTGCTCGGGGGGAGGCAGGCTCAGAGGTCACTGGGTCTGATTCCTGGCTCTGCTCCTTGAGAGCTGTGTGAACTGGAATCTGGGAAGGAAGAGGTATAAGGAGTGATAACTGTCTGGACCTGCATTTGGAGGTAGAAGTAGCACCAGAAACAGAACCTGGATGCTCTGAAGACCCTTTTCTGAACTTTCCACGCCACAGGTTCTGGGAAGCAATCAATAATAATAATAATAATAATAATAGTCATTGAGTGCTTGCCACCTGCCAGACAATGGTCTTACGTTTTACAGCTATTAATCCATTAAATCCTCACATAATTCCTGTGAGGTAGGTGTGTTATTGTCCCCATCAGCTCGTTTTGTAAATGGGGAAAGTAAGGCAGAGAGGCGTTAAGGTACTTGCCAGAGGTCACACAGCTGCTGCAGGAGGAGGCAATTGGAGCCAGGTTCGCGCCTCCTCGGTGCTCTGATCTTGAAGCAGACAAGTGGTGCTGCCAGACCCACGCTGGACCAGGTGTAGCGGTGAATAACGAGGGTTTTTTCAATGGATGGAGTTACACGTATGTTGATACACCGTATATGCGATTTGATATGTGTGCTATTTTGTTGTATTGACAACAAGCTTCAAAACTTCATATGTCAAATTTTCTGAAGGTGTTAACATCATACCAGTAGATATTTTCACAGTTAAAAATTTTGACTTTCAGCCGAAACCTGTTTGGCTCAGTGGATAGAGCGTTGGCCTGCGGACTGAAAGGTCCCAGCTTTGATTCCGGTCAAGGGCATGTACCTTGGTTGCGAGCACATCCCCATTATGGGGGCGTGCAGGAGGCAGCTGGTTGATGTTTCTAACTCTCTATCCCTCTTCCTTCCTCTCTGTAAAAAATCAGTAAAATATATTTAAAAAATTTTTTTTAAATTTCATTCCAAGAAAGGAGCATTTGTGGGAAGTTTTAATTCATTACTTTATTTTGAAGAAAAGTGCTGCTGAAAGTTATCGTATACTTTGGCAAGCTTATAGTGAACATGCTCCATCTCAAGATACTTGTGAACGCTGGTTTAAACGCTTTAAAAGTGATGATTTCAATGTGAAAGACAAAGAACGTCCAGGTCAATTTGAACCACGTTTTGACTCTAAAATGATCAGAATGGGCCAGAAGACACGGCAAAGAAATTTTGCTTCATGATGACGCACCATCACACACTTCAAAACCAGTTAAAGACACGTTAAGAGATCTTGCTTGGGAAGTATTAACCCACCGGCTGTATTCACCAGATCTTGCTCCTTCAGATTACCACTTGTTCTGATCAATAGCACACACACTTTCTGAGCAGCACTTCAAAACGTACGAAGAAGTGGAAAATTGGGTCTCTGAATGGTTTGCTTCAAAACAAGAAAAGTTCTATTGGGACGGTATCCACCAATTACCTGAAAGATGGGGAAATGTATAGCTTGTGATGACTATTATGTACTTTGAATAAAGCACTTTTGATGTTTCTCTTGACATTAATGTGTTTTCTTTGATTACAAAAGCCGCATTATTAACCGGTTCACCTGGTATTTCTTGGCCTTCTTGGGGCCTGAGGCCTAAGTACAGTAGATGAAAGATGAACAGGTCACTGGGTTGAGAATGTGGGGTGGAAGCTGCCCTGGACTCAGGTGGGTGGCAGTTTGAATTCTGGCTCTTTCACTTGAGTGAGTGGCTTTGGTGCGACCTGACCTCTGGGGTCTCCGGGTTTTTCATTTGTAAAATGAGAAATGGCGTGAGAGAAACCTGGTTCTGCTCCAAGCTAGAGCCATTACACGGAATAACCTGTTTCCTCCTCTGTAAAGCGGGGCGAGGAACCTCTGGGCTGATGGTTGTGTAACTAACGGTAGGGTGAACCGTAACTTTGAGGCTGGAAAGGACCTTAGTAGAAGCTGGGTTTTCACCTGAACCAACAGTTTATAAAATGATTTTATATTATCTCAGACCTCAGCCTGGTTTGGGAAGGAAACGGAAAGGGTGCCCTCCCCACGGCTCTTTATGTTATATATTTATTTATTTATTTTTGTATTTTATTTATTTATATGCAGTTTTCCCCTCCGGCCCTTTAGACGAGCGTCCCCTTCACCGGTCGCAGATTGCAATGTTCTCCACGCCCACAGCCTCGGGCTTCCCCGCGGGGGGAAACCGCAAAGCCTTTTCGCAGGGAAAGCGCATGGTTGGCCCTGCGGGATCCACGTGCTCGCCTCGCTCGCTCCGGCTGGCTGCGCGGCTTCCAGGTCTTGACGGGACCATTTCTGGGAGGCAATTGACGTCAAAGTCACGGCCAACCCTTCTTAAAGGCACAGTCTCCCAACCAGTGTGCAGTCTTTTTTTTGGTTGTTGTTAGAACCAACTATCAGGCTGCACAACAGTTTTAAAGTCGAGGCAGGTGGTGGAGTTGGCCGGAGAGAGAAATGTGTCTCCCTGAGAAGTGGGATCAGAGACGTAGGCGAAAGATTTAAGACCATCTGCCCCCCCACCTGGCCGGTCCCCATCCCGAGCTCTTAACCTGGAGCCTCAGTTTCACCAGCTGTAAAATGGGGTGAATAATAACCTCCTTCTGAAAGACCTGAGACTTAGAAAATAAAGCGGTGCGAGCCCAGGCCGGGTTGGCCCAGTGGACAGAGCGTTGGTGTTGACCGGAAGGGTCCCAGGTTCGATTCCAGTCAAGGGCACACGCCTGGGTTGCGGGCTCGATTCCCATGGAGGGTGTGCAGGAGGCAGCCCATCAATGATTCTCTCTCATCATTGATGTATCTCTTTCTCCCTCTCCTTTCCTCTCTGAAATCAATAAAAATATATTTAAAAATCAACAACAACAACGGTGTGAGAGTAACCAATGTCTATCCTCTTCTACCTTCTTCACCCTCTCTTGTCCGAGGCCCAGAGCGGCGATGAAATGCCCAAGGTCACGCGGAGCTGCTGGGACAGAGCCCAGGTCCGGCCAGGGGCTCCCCGCTTCCGGACCAGCCTCCTCTCTCTGTCCAGCCTGCCAGCTCGTCTCACCCCGCGGCGCACGGAACCTCCACTTTGCCACGTGGGTTTGGAGCTGCGTCTCCATCCGCCGAATGGGACGAATGGGACGATGCTAGCTGGTTCCCGCCTGATGCGGACCCCGTGCAGGTGTGAAAGCCCAGCCCTGCGGGCAAAGGCTGGCCGTGGCTCTCCGCTTGCCCGCGGCTCTGGAACGGATGCAAACCCACGCCTCCCCCCGCCACGCAGACTAAGCCACGGGGCGCAGGGGGAAAGGGCATTCACGCTGTCTGGCGGGTTACTGAGGGTGTGGGGGTGCAGGTGCCGCGCTCGGCCGGAGGACTAGTCGTGGGGGGTGCGGGTTGCTGTCAACGCGGTGCTGCCGACGGGTCCCGGGCCACGTGGAGACCCGCGACCTCGACTGGCGGACCCAGCAGGGTGCCCGCTGCCTGGGGAGAAGGGCTGGCTCCTCCTGGTTCCCAGGAGGCCCCGGGTGGGCGGGGCCGGCGCACTCCGGTGGGCGGGGCCGGCGCACTCCGGTGGGCGGGGCCGGCGCACTCCGCGTGCGCAGCCGGTCGGCCCGTGGGGGCGGGGCCTCGCGGCGTGGTCCGGGGGCGGGGCCGGGCCGGCGGCCTTCCTCGTCGGCCTTGGAGCGAGGCGAACGCGCGCGGACCCCGCACCGGTCGCGGACCCGCCATGGGCCCGCCCGACCCCGGGCTCCGCGCCGCGCGAGTACCACCCGAAAGCCAGGTGGGCCGGGCGGGCCCGGGCGGAGGGCCCGGCGGGGGTGGCGGCCGGAGGAGGGGGGTCCCCGGGAGCCGGAACCGGGGCTGGGCTGGGGGCGCGGAGGCGCGCGGGCCGTTTGCGTCGACCGAGTTGGTTTCACCGGGAGTTGGGTCGGGACCGGGAGGGGGGTCGGGACCGGGAGTGTCGCCGAGAGATCCCGTCTCCCCATTCCTGCTTCTCGCTCTCTCGGTCGAGTCTCCCGCACGCCTCGCCTCCCCGGCCCGGGACGGGGTGCGGGGCCGGGCGCCCAGCCCGCAGGCAGCGGAGAGCGGATCCGCTTACACCTGCCCCGCGCCGCCCGGTCCCGCCTCTCCGGCCCGGGACTGGCCTGTGCCCGCCTCGGAGCTGGGGGGGCGGCGATCGAGGGGCGCCGGGGCCGGGGCGGAGGCGACGGTGGCTGCGGTGCTTTGATCGTTGAGCCGCCGGGGCCACCCGGGCGCCCTGGCGGCGGAGGCGCCCAGTAGGCCTGCGCGGTGAGGGTGAGCGTGAGGAGGACCGGGCAGCGGGCCACCGTTGCCCATTAACTAGCCGGTGACTCTCCCGGTTTCCTGATTGCTCCCCGAGTGACCTTGGCCCGGTCACCTCCCCTCCCCGGGCCTCAGTCTCCCCCATCGGCAAAGTGGATAGGGCAGGGAGGGCTTTCAAAGGCCCCTGGGATGGTCCCTGGCGCTCATTCATGCTCAGGGAGTGAAGGCGCTGAGCGGCAAGAGTCGGGCCCGGGGAGCGCCCCGCCTCCCGGTGTCTTTCTTGGCCCCTGATTTCTGTTTTGTGAGCTGCAACTCCTGGCGCTTTGTTTTGCAGAATTGAAGCTACAAGATGGCCGATCAGGACCCTGGGGGCATCAGCCCCCTCCAACAGATGGTGGCCTCCGGTGCCGGGGCTGTGGTCACCTCCATCTTCAGTAAGAGCCGGGGAGGTGGGTGGGGGGCGGGGAGCGGGGAGCAGGCCAGAGACTGGAAGTGTCTGGGTCTTGGAGGAGGGGTCAGGAGTCTTCAGACCTGCCCTCTCCCCTAGTGACCCCCCTGGACGTGGTGAAGGTCCGCCTGCAGTCTCAACGCCCCTCAGTGACCAGCGGTGAGTGTCCAGCCCTGGGGGGACCAGTAGGGGGCGGTGTCTGCGCCAAAGGATCTCCTAGAGATGGGATCCCTGGGGGAGGGGGGCCCTCCTGACTTGAGGGGCTACCTTGTATTTTTAGAACTGAAGCCTCCCTCCAGACTCTGGAGCCTCTCTTACACCAAATGTGAGTGCCCCTAGCCACCGGGAGCCGTGCGGGTCAGGGGAGGGAGCGCCCGGGTTTCCCCAGGGCACCCGTGAGCCTGGCAGCCGTGGACTAGCACATGCTCCCCGGTCCTCCCAGCCAGCCCTCTGTCCTGGGCAAGAATACCCCCCTGAGACCCTAGCCTCTGCTGGCCCTCCCGGCCCGGGCTCACCACCTCCCCGCAGGGTCCCGGGACCATGGCCTTCATTGTCCCCTCCCCTTCCCCAGTGCCCTCTCTCCGACCCACAGGGAAGTGCCTCCTCTACTGCAATGGCGTCCTGGAACCCCTGTACCTGTGCCCAAATGGTGCCCGCTGTGCCACCTGGTTTCAAGACCCCACTCGCTTCACTGGCACTATGGTGAGCAGCAGCTGTGCCCTCAGCTGGGGCTGTCAGAATTCCTGAGGGATGGGTGGCTGGGCGGCAGGCCAGGAAAGAAGGAACAGAGCAGCGGTTCTCAACCTGTGGGTCTCGACCCCTTTGACCATCAGGAAACAGATATTTACATCACGATTTTTTTTAAAATATATTTTATTGATTTTTTACAGAGAGGAAGGGAGAGGGATAGAGAGTTAGAAACATTGATGAGAGAGAGACATCAATCAGCTGCCTCCCGCACGCCCCCCATTGGGGATGTGTCCGCAACCGAGGTACATGCCCTTGACCAGAATCGAACCTGGGACTTTTCAGTCCGCAGACCGACGCTCTATCCACTGAGCCAAACCGGTTCGGCAACATCACGATTTTTAACAGTAGCAAAATGACAGTTATGAAGTAGCAACGAAAATAATTTTATGGTTGGGGGTCACCACAACAGGAGGAACTGTAAGGGTCGCGGCATGAGAAAGGTTGAGAACCACTGGAATAGAGCAAAGCATGTTGGGGCAGCCAGTTCGGTTTGGGAAAGGTCCCCTGAGGAGGTAGCGCCCTCCGTGTGGTTCTGAGGGGTGAGCAGGAGTCCGCCTGGATCCACATTGGGGCTGGCCTGTGTGAAGAGCTGAGGGGCTGCGGGCAGAGGCCAGGGCATCGGGTTCGGGCCCAGGCTGGGCAGCTCCTTACAGACCGCTTTCCCGTTCACCCTTCCTGCTCGGGGCGATGTCTTCTTGGCCAGGATGCCTTTGTGAAGATCGTGAGACACGAGGGCACCAGGACCCTGTGGAGTGGCCTCCCAGCCACCCTGTGAGTCCCCGGTCCCGCATGCTGTCTTCCCTTACGCCCTGCTGATCTCTTTCTCCCCTGTTGGCTGGCTGGTTGGGGCAGGGAAGGCCCAGGGGGTGTGGGAAGTCCCAGCTAACGTCTCTTCACACCCCCAGGGTGATGACTGTGCCAGCAACCGCCATCTACTTCACGGCCTATGACCAACTCAAGGCCTTCCTGTGTGGTCGCGCCCTGACCTCTGACTTCTATGCGCCCATGGTGGCTGGTGCATTGGCCCGCTGTGAGCACGGCCCTGGGCCCTTGATCTCCCTTCGGCCCCAGCTTGCCTGAGCTCAGTCCTAGCTCCCAGCCTCACTCTCTGCTCATATCGGGTTGGGGAGATGTCTTGGGCTCCCAGACCCTGGGGCGCACTGCCCTTAGGACCTGTGAGTTGATCCCTCGCCATTGTTCCCCGCAGTGGGCACCGTGACTGTGATAAGCCCCCTCGAACTGCTGCGGACAAAGCTGCAGGCTCAGCACGTGTCATACCGGGAGTTGGGTGCCTGTGTCCGAACCTCCGTAGCTCAGGGCGGCTGGCGCTCGCTGTGGCTGGGCTGGGGCCCCACTGCTCTCCGGGATGTGCCCTTTTCAGGTAGGCACCAGGGGCGAGGGATTTGGAGTAAGGGGGCCCTGGGATGATGCTCGAGAGGTCTACGGCCAAGTCCCAACTTTGATACTACTGACCTTGAAGTCACGTAACCTTTCTGAGCCCCATCATCTGTGAAGTGGGCTCACTGTACAGGGTATTTGCCCAGGTTTTCAGAGATCATTCCCGCAGAGAGCCTGTTTCAGAAGCTGTAGTGTAGCAAACAGGCACTTAACTGGGAGGGAGTGGTGGTCATGGGATAAGTCAGTGAAAGAGGGGGTATGGGGCCCACCTTTCTGCCTCCCCCATCTCTAATGAGTATATCTTGTGCCCCCAGCCCTGTATTGGTTCAACTATGAGCTGGTAAAGAGCTGGCTGAGTGGGCCCAGGCCAAAGGACCAGACGTCCGTGGGCATCAGCTTTGTGGCCGGTGGCATCTCAGGAACGGTGAGTTGACTGGGCCGGGGGTGGGGCTGGCAGAGGTGTCCTTGATGGCAGTGCAGGAGCTGCCTGTGGAGAAGCAAGCTCACCTCCCTGGTGCTAAGGCTGGCAGACTCTGCCTGTGTGCAAGGGATGGGGTCCCGGAAATGGAGATGAATCTTCCCCCCACCAGGTGGCTGCCATCCTGACTCTACCCTTCGATGTGGTGAAGACGCAACGCCAGGTTGCGCTGGGAGCCGTGGAGGCTGTGAGAGGTGAGGGGTTTGGCTGGCACGGTGTGGGGGCAGGTGGGGACAAGTGGGGTGTTACCGGGTTATGCCTTTGTCTGCAGTGTCGCCTGTGCACGCCGACTCCACCTGGCTGCTGCTGCGGAGGATCCGGGCCGAGTCCGGCACCAGGGGCCTCTTTGCAGGTGAGCGTCTGTGGCCAGGCCCGGTGAGGTTGGGGCCCTTTGGGACCCAGCCTCTGACCCCAGCCTTGCCCTCCCCCTGCAGGCTTCCTGCCAAGGATCATCAAGGCCGCCCCCTCCTGTGCCATCATGATCAGCACATATGAGTTGGGGAAAAGCTTCTTTCAGAGGCTCAACCTGGAACAGCCTCTGAGCCAGTGAGAGGAGCGAGGGGATGAGGGCCCATCTCTTCCTTGGATGGTGCGGGGCAGGAGTCTGAGCCAAGTGCCTTGTCCTCAGGGGAGGGGGCCTCACTTTTCCCTCTTAGCTCAGTTCCATGGACACCAGCCCCTCCGTTGGGCCTGCCCAGGCCACCATCAGACAGCTTTCTTCCTGCTGGTCCTCATCCCAAGCCCCAAGGATAATCCCTTTTCCACCACCCCCCCCCCCAAGTTCAAGACCAAATCTGTTCGCTCTTTCCTCCCCCTGTCCTCTCGCCCGTTTTCCTGTGTTTGTTGTAGCTGGGCCTGCCCCCAAGGCCCGCAGAACCCTGGACCTGGCCAGTCTGAACCCACTGCTGTTAATTCATTGAGTTTAAAGATGATGAATTTTTCTCCTGTGTCTGTGTCTGTGGGGTTGGGGAAGCAGGACTTGGTGATGATTTGCATAGAGGAGGCCTGAAAGGGATCTTGGTAGGTATAGGCTTTGGCTGCCTGGGTGGTGCTCATGTAAAGGAACCCCCAGTTTAGTGAGGACCCAGAGTTGGGGTCAACAAGCAACCTTGATAGTGTTAGGGTCAGGGTAGAGGATGGTGAGGCATCTCCCCAAGGGCACACTTAGATGACAGGAGGGAGGGTTGCTTCACTTCCAGGCTTTGGCCTAATGGGAGGGTCTGCAACTCTGGGCCAAAGCTGAATTGTGCCCTCCTGGGCCTTGCCTCCTCCATGCTGCCCACCCCCACAATGCTCCTTCTCTTCTCTCCTGGAGTTGAGTAAATTCTTAGAGTGTCAGGTTAAGGGGTATTTATGTGTCTGGGTCCTGCTCCGGGTGCACTAATACTCAGGACACTTCATACACAAGTCACCCACTCCTGGACTATTGGGCCCCGCCTGCTCCCACAGGGCGCACACTGATTCTGGGTGCAGCAGCGTGTGGGCCCAGCACTGGCTCTGCCATAGCCTGCCGACCTCAGGACCGGTCCTGCCCCAGCCCCCACAGACAAGGCTCCCCTCAGTCCTCTGGTTTTTATTTGCCTGAATCCCCTCAGAGCCCCTGCCCTGGGGCCGAGGAAGAAGTGACTTGGAATGAGTACAGGACACAGGCGAGGTGGGGGAGATGAAGGTGCTGAGGCTGGGCCACCAGCTCTGGAGGGGGGTGGGGGAGATGAAGAGTCCCAGGAGGGGGCAGCCAGGCATCAGAGTCACCAGAAGAATGGAGCGAGCTTCCCCAAGGTCTTGCTGTGGCCTTGGTGACCCCACCTTCCTCTCCACCCGGCTTCCCTTGGTAACCCTGCTTCCTTGGGCAGGAAGCTAAAACCAGAAGCCAAAGGTTTAGTTTCCAAGAGACCCCTGGCTGGGTGGGCAGCGTTCTCTGGCAGGTGGCCTGGATTGGGGACTGGGGAAAGGTGGCAGGTGTCTGCGCCCTGGCAGGTGGGCCGGCACACCCACAGGCTCAGCTGGGGCTCAGTGCTGGGCTGCCCTCAGGACTGTCGCTCACCAGGCACTCGTTGGATTTGAAGCTCGCCAGGGACTTGCAGCTGGGGATGGAGGCCAGGGAGCCGCAGAGGCCCAGCATGGAGGGCGTGGGGTCCTTCCCTGGGGAGAGAGGGTGGGTGAGGCCAGGCCAACCAGTCTGCGTGGGTCGGGGCCTTGGGATCAGACCACCCCCCACCAGGAGACGCCTCATTTCGGCAGCATTTGCCATTTCCATGAACCT
This sequence comes from Lasiurus borealis, assembly GCA_004026805.1. Taxonomy (NCBI): domain Eukaryota; kingdom Metazoa; phylum Chordata; class Mammalia; order Chiroptera; family Vespertilionidae; genus Lasiurus; species Lasiurus borealis. Next base: position 18,746 of record PVJN01039120.1, read on the forward strand.
TGTTAAGCCCTTGCCTGTGCCACGCACAGCACAGGAAACACTAATCATCAGTTTACGTTCTGTCTCCCCGAGGTTCGTCCTCTCACTCGTTTATTAAGCACACAGTGAGCACTTGTTCTGTTCCAAGCACGGGGTACAGAGAAGGGGCTAGACAGTCCCTGCCCCCAAGGAGCTCACAGTCTGGTGGGGAGACAGACACGGACAGTCACACACTGGCAGGGTCACATGGTCACAGCCTGCCTAGGGTCATCCAGCACAGCGGTTTTAGAAAAGACATGACATCCGGGCACCGGGAAACTAGGTGGGAAACCGATGGAGCCATGGGGAGGGCAACACAAAACGCATGCGTTGAAGTCCTGGCATTCGCTGGACGGGAGCCACTAATCTGGCTCCGAGCTTCCTGGCAGCCAAAGAAAAGGGGAAAGGAGGGTCAGGTGGGTGGGTCAGTGCGTGAGGCAGGCGCAAACCGGGCAAAGAACTCCCCAGCACTGGAACTCCTCGAGGCCGTCATAACAAAGCCAGGGCCCCCCGAGATCGCCGTGGTCAGCACCCCCACTTCACACATGAGGAGGCTCAGCAATGTGAGAGCCGGCCAGGCTCCCCGCCAGAGGAGGCGCCGCTGGGGTGTGCACTAGGGGCTGCCCCACACCCCGAACCAAGCTCGTCATGGCTGTGCTAACCTCTGGAGGGGCTGAGTTCAAGGGAACTGACCGCGGCCTGACTACAGGCCCCAAGGCCCGGCCGGAGCCCTTCCTGGAGGCATGCTGGGTGCTGCAGGGGGGGCTCACCGATGGGGCCCCAGGGCTCCTCATCCTGCTTGCCCTCTCCCAGGCGCTGGGAGTCCGAGCTCAGGCTGGCTTCAGCGGACAGCCGCTCCGTGCTCATGAAACTGTGTCTGTGGCAGAGGAGAGAGCTGGTGTGTGGGCAGAGGTTTTACCATTCTCCCCCACATTCCCCGCCCCCCCCCGACAGGTCCCTCTTCCCTCAGAGGCACCAGCACTCAGCCCCAGCTGCGCCTCGCTGTGCTTACCTCCGGTACAGCTTGGGGTTGCTGACACCCTCAGCCCCATTGAGCGTTCCCAGAGACGGCCATTGGTTGACCAGGGACGTGGTGAGCTCCTTGGAACCCTGGACTAGGGGAGCGTGGTCGCCAGGGATGAGACCTGTCCTGGGATGGGGAGGTGGGGGTTAGGCTGGCTGGGAGAGGAACAGAAGTAGGGA